>JAEHOC010000187.1:0-51591 GCA_016834605.1 Chlamydomonas incerta | reverse complement strand
ATAACGTGTTGGGCCTGAGCCATGTGTTTAGCTTTGTGTGCCGGCCGCTCACTGGCACACTGTCGCCTGCTGGTGCCGCGCTGCTTGCCGGTGCAGCCCTGCGGGAGAACCTGCAAGAGGACGACTGGGCGCTGCTGGCGGTCAGCCGCAGGAACTACCGTGCCCACTTTGGCCAGGACCCGGGGTGAGGTGCGCATGCGCCATCTCCAAAGTCGGCAGCTCTACAGACTGCATGTGTGTGCATGATTGGTGGCGGCATGCATGGGGTGCTTTCGCGCTCGCCAACACCTCTCTCTCTGTGCAGGACTCAACCCGGCTTCGCCGTCTTCGGGGCGGCGCCCATAGCGCCGGTGGACCCCGAGCAAATGCGGAATAGCGCTTGGCGGTCCGAGGTACAGGTGTGTCCGCGTGCCCGGTTTGCTGGGCTAGGTCAGCACGGGTTTCCACTCCTCCCTGCCCTCCCCCTGCACTGACCGCACTGACCCCAGTCGCGTGCCGTCAGGAGCGCCAGGGGCTGCGCTGCTGGGTGGTGTAGACGGACTGCATTTTTCAGGTTGTGCGCCCATGGGGGGGTTAAATTTCAGCATCGTGCGTCCACCTCCCGCTATACCTCTGATTCCTAGCAGCGCATGGCGAGCCCGCACATGTTGCATAGCATTTTGCGACCCTACTAAACGACGGCGCAGGCGGGGGATGCCCAGCAGCCGCCCACTACATTTTGGGGCGGGTGGGAGGATGTCCGAAGATCTTTTTGCGGCTGACCGTACGTGTCTGCACGAGATGTTGAATAGCGAGATAACCCTTGATGAGGTAACACGCGCACTAGCAAGGCTGCCCAACGGCAAGGCAGCTGGCTTAGAGAAGGTACCGTCTGAATGCTACAAGTAAAACCGGGCGACCCCACCACTGACCCGCCGACACCGGCACTCAATAGAGTTGCACCGCTGGTGCACGTGTTGTTTAATAAAATCTGGAGCGAAGGGGCTTATCCTGATCAATTTACTACAACTGTTTTGACACCAATTTACAAGCGGAAAGGTGACGTGCAGGCGCCTGGTAATTACCGGGGCATTGCAGTAGGGGGTGCCCTCGCAAAGTGCTATGCATCGATCCTTCTAGAGAGGCTGGCGAATGCCGGGGAGGAGTTTGAGTGGAGGAATGTGCTTGCGAAACGTGAACGCGAAGAAGGAGGAACAAGGCTCAGGCCGGATTCAGGAGGAAGTACGGCACAACGCACCATCTTTTTGTCCTAAGGCATCTCATCAACAAGCACACGCGTGCTGGCGCCACCACCCCCTCATTGTCGTACAAATTGATTTTGAAAAGGCTTTCGACAAGGTCCCACGACCATTAATTTGGATGAGACTGGAGGAACGCGGGGTGAGATGTTGGCGGCTTTGAAAAAAGCGTACGAGAGAGTGATGATGGTAGTGAAGGCCGGGGGTAAGCACAGTGCCCCCTTCGCAACCACGCAAGGGGTCAGGCAGGGTTGCCCGCTTAGCACAGAGCTTTTCGGCCTCTTTATAGAAACCTTAGCAGAGTACATTGATTCGGAAGATACGGACGAAGCCACAGGTGCACCTGAGATGAATGGCAACAAGGGGTGTCAGCTTTGTACAGCTGGAAAATGGGCTGAGCCCCCGTACGCTTGGGAGGTCGTAAGCATGTAACGGCCCCGTCAGAGCCTCGATGCCCCTACGAAGCACAGGCGCGTGGCTTAGGACACCCGGGTTCAGGCGGCCGGGCGGGATTTCCCGCGCCATCCATGTGCGTGCCTTGGCACGTTACCAACACCCCAAGCCTTTCTCTAGCCTCCTGCCATAGGCAACACCTTCCCGGCGCCCCACGCTCAAAGGGCTAGGCGCGGGGCGGGGGCGACCTCGGGGCTTCTCGGCATTCTGGCGCGTCGGCAGGCATGGCTCGGCAAGTCTCTCAAAGCTTTCGATATACTTCCCCGCTTTGCTTGCCGCCAACACAGTTTGCCTTATAGACTGCATATCAGCGGTCACCGGATTCTTTCCTCGCGACCTCGCGAAAGTCAATTGTCCCTGGAAGCGCGAAGGCACTTCCCGCTTCGCCCGAATTTTCCCCGCCACCTATTTACATGCAATAGGCATTAACAAATCCTAATACGTATCAGTCGCGGTTTGCGCCAGTATGCTATGTTTTGCCGACGCAGCCACGCACGCAGCCACGCACGCAGCCACGCACGCAGCCACGCACGCAGCCACGCACGGACAGGGGTGTTCCTGGGGAGCTTCGCCCCCCCTGGAACGCTGCGCTGGGGGCGCTCAGCCCAAAACGGTGTCACTGCTGATGTACGCGGATGATGTTTAGCGATGTGAGTTACATGTGGGACGACAGCCGTGGACAAGCCAGGGCTCCAAAAACGTGCGAAACACGCACGCTCACTTGAGGCGAGAACCCCGAATGACCCCATGCTCCCCGCCTCACTAAAGAGGGGAGGAACCCCGAGCTAGGCTCACTGCAAACGCAAGCGCCGCTAACCTAAGCCGCGGGTCGGCGTCAAAATGACTGCCACTTGGAAAAGGTGGCTCCTAACCCAAACCACCGGCACCAACAGGGCAGGGCCCTCACACTGATGGGTGCAGCCCGGAGCTGCATCCTGAAAGCAGCCTAGGGCCACGCAAGTTCGCTGACCACCGAGGGCCAACAGACCCGACACACCAGACAGCACAACCGCAGCGCCTGCAACCCAGCGCAGGTGGTGCAAGTTCCGTCCTAAATGTTCGCGAGCGGGCCCCGTCGGCCGAAGCCGGCCGGTTACCAGGAACCATTCTGGTTGTGGTTGGTCTACAGCAGGCGACGCTAGGGAGGTCAAATGCGTCCATACGAAATACCTATCTGGTGCGCTGCAACCTGCGCTCGGGATTTTAATTACTGTTCAATCCGACGTCGCTTTTAACTTTCTTCCCTCAAGTAATGCCTACCCCTCTCAATTTTAATTGGCACAGCGGCACTCAGTCACGTATTGTCAGCCAGTTGTCTTCACTGCCCTAGTCGCGCTGGATTCTACCACGCGCGTCATCCGCGCCTTCGGCCCTTCGGCCTTCGGCGCCTTCCTCACGCTTTTCCAGCCTTCCTACGCATGCTTTACCCACGGCTTTGAACCTCGTGTGACGGTCGTCGCGTCCAGGCCGTGTGACCGTGACCGACCGTAACCGCCTACATTGCCGATGTAACTGCCCACATCCCCCTTCTAACTGCCTACATCCCCCTCATTGCTCGTCCATGCTTAATACCTAGACGTTTTTGGAGCCCTGGCTTGTCCACGGCTGTCGTCCCACATGTAACTCACATCGCTAAACATCATCGCGTACATCAGCAGTGACACCTTTTTGGGCTGAGCCCCCCCATGCCCTGGTCCTACCACCACCCCTGTCCGTGCGTGGCTGCGTGCGTGGCTGCGTGCGTGGCTGCGTGCGTGGCTGCGTGCGTGGCTGCGTGCGTCGGCAAAACATAGCATACTGGCGCAAACCGCGACTGATACGTATTAGGATTTGTTAATGCCTATTGCATGTAAATAGGTGGCGGGGAAGATTCGGGCGAAGCGGGAAGTGCCTTCGCGCTTCCAGGGACAATTGACTTTCGCGAGGTGGCGAGGAAAGAATCCGGTGACCGCTGATATGCAGTCTATAAGGCAAACTGTGTTGGCGGCAAGCAAAGCGGGGAAGTATATCGAAAGCTTTGAGAGACTTGCCGAGCCATGCCTGCCGACGCGCCAGAATGCCGAGAAGCCCCTAGGTCGCCCCCCCCCGCGCCTAGCCCTTTGAGCGTGGGGCGCCGGGAAGGTGTTGCCTATGGCAGGAGGCTAGAGAAAGGCTTGGGGTGTTGGTAACGTGCCAAGGCACGCACATGGATGGCGCGGGAAATCCCGCCCTGGCCCCAACCCGGGTGTCCCTAGCCACGCGCCTGTGCTTCGTAGGGGCATCGAGGCTCTGACGGGGCCATTTCATGCCTACTAGCTCCCAAGCGTACGGGGTCTCAGCCCATTTTCCAGCTGTACAAAGCTGACACCCCTTGTTGCCATTCATCTCAGGTGCACCTGGGCTTCGTCCGTATCTTCCGAATCAATGTCTTGTTGCGTATTGCTCGCCGCCCGGCATCCCGCATGGCGGCCCCCTGTCGCGGGACCGCGCGCGCCATTTTGCATTCCGGCCGTCTGGGCCCGTGCCGCATGCATTACCGCCGGGATGAGCCATGCAGCCACTGCGCTGTCTTACAGTTTCCGCGGCCACCGGTTTGCAGTACTTGGGTTCCGCGGCCACCGGTTTGCAGTACTTGGGTTTTTACAATAGGATTTCCGCGCAAAACAGAAGTCTGGCTTTTGATGCACTAGTCGACGAGGCACGGGAGGCATGGGCGAATCCAATGGGAGACGGGTGGTGCGCGCGGCTGTTCCGTTTTGTGGCGGCACAGGGTGTCGACGCGTGGCATTGGCCAGGCACACACGAGTCCAGAGAGGAGTGGAGGGCAAGCACGGTCCTACCCGATGGACCTATCTTATCTACCTTCAGGGGCCATTTGACGAGGGCGTGGGAGCACGAGAGGCTGGTAGCGGACCCGCACGCATTCCCTTCAGACGGCAAGCAACCCGGCATACACATGTGCAAACACAAGCATTGGATGGGGCTAAGCGCACTAGGGTCCGCGCCGCCGACCCTGCACGAACACAGTAGAGCATTCATACCGGTTGCACAGCATAAGCTTTTGATGAGATTCCGTTTATGTTGCTGGCCAATCACCGCGAACCGTGCCTGGGAGAGGCCTAGGGAGGAGAGGACGTGCCCACTGTGTACGGCCAATGAGGTGGAGGATGAGCACCACGTCCTGATGCAATGTGCTGCCTACACCGAGTTACGAGCGTGCAGTGGCCTAGACTTTAGCCTAAACATGCGCGAAGTGATGCTGAAATCTGAGCCTGTCAAGTTAGCTGCATTACTCAGCTCCATCTGGGAGCATAGAAGTAGGGAAGTCCCCCTTGCAAGGGTAGAGCAATAAATGGACAATATTGCACTGGCGTTATAAGGGTCACCCCGGACCGGGCCTCCGGTTTACACGCAGCAGGAAGGCACGCAAGAACGTGCGCACCACTCTGTAACCACACACACACAAAAAAGTAGTTGCCTTGCCACACTCCTTTAAACCTCACTGTTTTCATCCTTGCCTTCCTTCCCGCCTTGGTAGTTCCATTCTAGCCCGCGCCAGCCCCAACCGCAGCGACAGCCGCCCGCCCAGCTCGCCGTTACTTGTGTGCTGCTTTGTTCTGTGCTGTCGGGCCCGCTTCTTTCTTTGGTTTTCTTACGCCTCCTTCCACTTCCTCCCTCGCATGTGCTGCTGGGCGACGGTGGCGCTGGCGCTTCCAGGTTGGTTTCAGATGCCGCGCGCCCCAATGCTCCGCTCCCCGCCAGCCCCAGCCGTCCGACAGCCCAGCCATCACCACCTGGTTATATCAGTGCTGGGTCAGCGGCGCTCCTCCATCGCCCGTGGAGTTTACCGGCTGGATGAGGTAACATGTATGCTGTCACTGCGTCTCGCTGACCGGCCTTCTATGCTTGCTAGCGACTACAACGTCTCATGGCGTCACGCTTCTTCGCGTTCACATTTCGCAAGCACATCAATGTACTATGCTAAGGTTTCTATAAAGAGGCCGAAAAGCAGTGCTCGTATCTTCCATCTACGCTGTAGAAATTTGCCCAAAATCCGCCGAAGGCGGAGAAAAATGTTTGGGTTTGGGTTTCGGCATCTACGGAGCGTAGACGGTTTGGGCGGTTTTGGCGGTCTTTAGACAGGGAGCGTAGATGGTTTGGGGGATTTGGGGCGTGCCCCTAGGAAAAATTTTCGAGGTGTAGATGGCGCGTGAGGGGTCATCTACGCTGTGTAGACGCCGGGGGCCCAAAGCCATCTACATGATACGGGCACTGCCTAAAAGCTCTGTGCTAAGCGGGCAACCCTGCTTGACCCCTTGCGTGGTTGCGAAGGGGGCACTGTGCTTACCCCCGGCCTTCACGTTCCCCCTCTCCCTCGCATACGCCATCACCGCGCATCGTTCCCAGGGCGCCACTTACCCCGGGGCGGTCTTCCTGCACATTGCGCACGCGTTCTGCCCCGGCCTTCTGTACGTCGCGCTGTCGCGCGCCACCTGCCGCGCCAACATCCACCTCCTGAGCGCCCTCACGCCCAACATGTTCACGCACCTGCCCCGTTCCGCCATTGAGCCGCCGACACGCCGCTGATCCCTCCGCCACGTTGCCCCTCGCCACGTTGCCCCTCGCCACGTTGCCCCTCGCCACAGCCACGATGTCTGCGCTCAAGAACATGGGCCCTGACGACCTGGCTCGCTACCAGTTCATGCGCAATGAGTCCAAGAAGCCCGCACCGCGCGGCAACAACGACGGAACGCCTGGCAAGCGCCGCAAGGTCGTCAAGGACCCCTTCCCGCGCAAGCTCACCTGGCAGGAGGCCAAGCCCCTGGGCGACTACTCCGTGCCGCCTGACGATGACCGCCTCACCAAGACCTACGCCAGCCAGCAGGAGTACGACGACCGTGCTGAAGAGCCTGGAGGCCGAGCACGACAAGTTCAAGCAGAAGTTCCCCCAGGATGACATGCCCACCGGTGAGGTTCAGCAATGCCGCTGCACTTTTTCATAGCCAAACAATGTTTGGGTTTTTACAATAGGATTTCCGCGCAAAACAGAAGTCTGGCTTTTGATGCACTAGTCGACGAGGCACGGGAGGCATGGGCGAATCCATGGGAGACGGGTGGTGCGCGCGGCTGTTCCGTTTTGTGGCGGCACAGGGTGTCGACGCGTGCACTGCCCTGCATAAGTCGTGGAATCTGACTTCCCAAACAGTGTGACTCGGGCTGACGATTACGCTGCAGCCCCCGGTGTCCACCGCCACTGGATACTAGAGGTCTGTCCGCAAGCGCAGCGCAGTCATAGCTGGGGTTACTTTCCATGGCGCATGGCAAAACCAACAGCGCCAAATGCCTGGGTGCGCCACTTAGCAGCAGTGGTGGGGCCGCTCCACGCAGAACCATGTGGAAAGCGATGGCGCCCCGACGAGGCCAGCTAGCACCGAGTACACTAGGGTGTGGCTACCCGGAATTGGTGACGGCAGTCCTGACAACATGCGTGTATGGAAATGCCGGCGGTGCGCGCGCAAGCGAATTTTTAGACCGCCCATGCGCCCATGCAGCGCGCCGTACAGCCTTTCCCGCAGCAGCGCCAGGTTTGCACAGCAAATCAACCACGTATATCGTATGAGCCCCAAAGGCCAGCAATTGGCGGCATACGCAAGGTGCACGTATAAGTCAGGGCGACATGGTCCGTTCCCAAACCGCGCACAGCTTTTTCGCAGTTTCTTAAAGAGCGCAGCAAAACTATACATACGGACTTCCTAAGGGGGCGGCGTAGGGCCATGTGAGCAAACTCGACTGGAAATCGAACCGTTCTCAGGCTAGGAAGCGAGTTTGGGCGTGCGGGCAAGAGCTAATTGTAAAGGGAGGCAAAGACAGGGCGCAAGGCTTCATTGGGTGCGCAAACGTGACCATGACTTTTGCAGCGTAGTGAAGGGCCAGGGCTCAACCGTCGGCCGTAACCGGATGGTTTACTTGGGAGATCGGGGAGTTGGGAGTTGGGGGGTTGACCTCGTGACCTGCCCATACACACACGCCACGCCACGCCACACCCCGCCCCCCCGCACACCCTGTGAGCAAGGCGTCCAGACCGCGGCACTTCACAAAACATATACGCATGTGTATGCATGGTTTGGGGCTACCTGAGCCTGCAAAAGGGTCATGTGGTGGCCGCCCAGGCAACTGAGGGAGTCGGTGGTGTGCCGATGCGTGTCGACCAGGGTATGTCCGCGCCTGGGAGCAAGGAAGTCCGCCGATTGTGCTCATCATATACCCACGTATAGCACATACTCTTCCATACGTGCGCAAAGCTGTAAGACGTGCCCCGCGCGAAGTTGGCTTTCACCGACATGTAAAAGCCAACTGGGTCTGAAGAGCCAACGCCAGGCACACAGGGCAAATCACTTATTTTGGATGTAGCGATTTTAAGCAATGTCAGCGCAGGCCAAGCCAGTGTGCGACTTGAAAGTTCAAGGAAAATCCTTGCCGCGCTCAGGAGCCCGCAAGGTTTAACCTTGCCTTTGGAGTGCCGTGTGCAATTGTATGAGGTGACAAGCAGAATGGGCTGAACAACGTCCCGCGTTGCAGCCCCAAAAGGCCGAAAAACCGGGCGCCGAAGTACCGTGCCCCCACACCCTTCACTGCCCTGCATAAGTCGTGGAATCTGACTTCCCAACAGTGTGACTCGGGCTGACGATTACGCTGCAAGCCCCGGTGTCCCCGCCACTGGATACTAGAGGTCTGTCCGCAAGCGCAGCGCAGTCATAGCTGGGGTTACTTCCATGGCGCATGGCAAAACCAACAGCGCCAAATTGCCTGGGTGCGCCACTTAGCAGCAGTGGTGGGGCCGCTCCACGCAGAACCATGTGAAAGCGATGGCGCCCCGACGAGGCCAGCTAGCACCGAGTACACTAGGGGTGTGGCTACCCGGAATTGGTGACGGCAGTCCTGACAACATGCGTGTATGGAAATGCCGGCGTGCGCGCGCAAGCGAATTTTTAGACCGCCCATGCGCCCATGCAGCGCGCCGTACAGCCTTTCCCGCAGCAGCGCCAGGTTGCACAGCAAAATCATACCACGTATATCGTATGAGCCCCAAAGGCCAGCAATTGGCGGCATACGCAAGGTGCACGTATAAGTCAGGGCGACATGGTCCGTTCCCAAGCCGCGCACAGCTTTTTCGCAGTTTCTTAAAGAGCGCAGCAAACTATACATACGGACTTCCTAAGGGGGCGCGTAGGGCCATGTGAGCAAACTCGACTGGAAATCGAACCGTTCTCAGGCTAGGAAGCGAGTTTGGGGCGTGCGGGCAAGAGCTAATTGTAAAGGGAGGGCAAAGACAGGGCGCAAGGCTTCATTGGGTGCGCAAACGTGACCATGACTTTTGCAGCGTAGTGAAGGGCCAGGGCTCAACCGTCGGCCGTAACCGGATGGTTACTTGGGAGATCGGGGAGTTGGGAGTTGGGGGGTTGACCCTCGTGACCTGCCCATACACACACGCCACGCCACGCCACACCCGCCCCCCCCGCACACCCTGTGAGCAAGGCGTCCAGACCGCGGCACTTCACAAACATAATACGCATGTGTATGCATGGTTTGGGGCTACCTGAGCTGCAAAAGGGTCATGTGGTGGCCGCCCAGGCAACTGAGGGAGTCGGTGTGTGCCGATGCGTGTCGACCAGGGTATGTCCGCGCCTGGGAGCAAGGAAGTCCGCCGATTGTGCTCATCATATACCCACGTATAGCACATATCTTCCATACGTGCGCAAAGCTGTAAGACGTGCCCCGCGCGAAGTTGGCTTTCACCGACATGTAAAAGCCAACTGGGTCTGAAGAGCCAACGCCAGGCACACAGGGCAAATCACTTATTTTTGGATGTAGCGATTTTAAGCAATGTCAGCGCAGGCCAAGCCAGTGTGCGACTTGAAAGTTCAAGGAAAATCCTTGCCGCGCTCAGGAGCCCGCAAGGTTTAACCTTGCCTTTGGAGTGCCGTGTGCAATGTATGAGGTGACAAGCAGAATGGGCTGAACAACGTCCCGCGTGCAGCCCCAAAAGGCCGAAAAACCGGGCGCCGAAGTACCGTGCCCCCACACCCTTCACTGCCCTGCATAAGTCGTGGAATCTGACTTCCCAACAGTGTGACTCGGGCTGACGATTACGCTGCAGCCCCGGTGTCCCCGCCACTGGATACTAGAGGTCTGTCCGCAAGCGCAGCGCAGTCATAGCTGGGGTTACTTCCATGGCGCATGGCAAAACCAACAGCGCCAAATGCCTGGGTGCGCCACTTAGCAGCAGTGGTGGGGCCGCTCCACGCAGAACCATGTGAAAGCGATGGCGCCCCGACGAGGCCAGCTAGCACCGAGTACACTAGGGGTGTGGCTACCCGGAATTGGTGACGGCAGTCCTGACAACATGCGTGTATGGAAATGCCGGCGTGCGCGCGCAAGCGAATTTTTAGACCGCCCATGCGCCCATGCAGCGCGCCGTACAGCCTTTCCCGCAGCAGCGCCAGGTTGCACAGCAAAATCATACCACGTATATCGTATGAGCCCCAAAGGCCAGCAATTGGCGGCATACGCAAGGTGCACGTATAAGTCAGGGCGACATGGTCCGTTCCCAAGCCGCGCACAGCTTTTTCGCAGTTCTTAAAGAGCGCAGCAAACTATACATACGGACTTCCTAAGGGGGCGCGTAGGGCCATGTGAGCAAACTCGACTGGAAATCGAACCGTTCTCAGGCTAGGAAGCGAGTTTGGGCGTGCGGGCAAGAGCTAATTGTAAAGGGAGGCAAAGACAGGGCGCAAGGCTTCATTGGGTGCGCAAACGTGACCATGACTTTTGCAGCGTAGTGAAGGGCCAGGGCTCAACCGTCGGCCGTAACCGGATGGTTACTTGGGAGATCGGGGAGTTGGGAGTTGGGGGGTTGACCTCGTGACCTGCCCATACACACACGCCACGCCACGCCACACCCGCCCCCCCCCGCACACCCTGTGAGCAAGGCGTCCAGACCGCGGCACTTCACAAACATAATACGCATGTGTATGCATGGTTTGGGGCTACCTGAGCTGCAAAAGGGTCATGTGGTGGCCGCCCAGGCAACTGAGGGAGTCGGTGTGTGCCGATGCGTGTCGACCAGGGTATGTCCGCGCCTGGGAGCAAGGAAGTCCGCCGATTGTGCTCATCATATACCCACGTATAGCACATATCTTCCATACGTGCGCAAAGCTGTAAGACGTGCCCCGCGCGAAGTTGGCTTTCACCGACATGTAAAAGCCAACTGGGTCTGAAGAGCCAACGCCAGGCACACAGGGCAAATCACTTATTTTTGGATGTAGCGATTTTAAGCAATGTCAGCGCAGGCCAAGCCAGTGTGCGACTTGAAAGTTCAAGGAAAATCCTTGCCGCGCTCAGGAGCCCGCAAGGTTTAACCTTGCCTTTGGAGTGCCGTGTGCAATGTATGAGGTGACAAGCAGAATGGGCTGAACAACGTCCCGCGTGCAGCCCCAAAAGGCCGAAAAACCGGGCGCCGAAGTACCGTGCCCCCACACCCTTCACTGCCCTGCATAAGTCGTGGAATCTGACTTCCCAACAGTGTGACTCGGGCTGACGATTACGCTGCAGCCCCGGTGTCCCCGCCACTGGATACTAGAGGTCTGTCCGCAAGCGCAGCGCAGTCATAGCTGGGGTTACTTCCATGGCGCATGGCAAAACCAACAGCGCCAAATGCCTGGGTGCGCCACTTAGCAGCAGTGGTGGGGCCGCTCCACGCAGAACCATGTGAAAGCGATGGCGCCCCGACGAGGCCAGCTAGCACCGAGTACACTAGGGGTGTGGCTACCCGGAATTGGTGACGGCAGTCCTGACAACATGCGTGTATGGAAATGCCGGCGTGCGCGCGCAAGCGAATTTTTAGACCGCCCATGCGCCCATGCAGCGCGCCGTACAGCCTTTCCCGCAGCAGCGCCAGGTTGCACAGCAAAATCATACCACGTATATCGTATGAGCCCCAAAGGCCAGCAATTGGCGGCATACGCAAGGTGCACGTATAAGTCAGGGCGACATGGTCCGTTCCCAAGCCGCGCACAGCTTTTTCGCAGTTTCTTAAAGAGCGCAGCAAACTATACATACGGACTTCCTAAGGGGGCGCGTAGGGCCATGTGAGCAAACTCGACTGGAAATCGAACCGTTCTCAGGCTAGGAAGCGAGTTTGGGCGTGCGGGCAAGAGCTAATTGTAAAGGGAGGCAAAGACAGGGCGCAAGGCTTCATTGGGTGCGCAAACGTGACCATGACTTTTGCAGCGTAGTGAAGGGCCAGGGCTCAACCGTCGGCCGTAACCGGATGGTTACTTGGGAGATCGGGGAGTTGGGAGTTGGGGGGTTGACCTCGTGACCTGCCCATACACACACGCCACGCCACGCCACACCCGCCCCCCCCGCACACCCTGTGAGCAAGGCGTCCAGACCGCGGCACTTCACAAACATAATACGCATGTGTATGCATGGTTTGGGGCTACCTGAGCTGCAAAAGGGTCATGTGGTGGCCGCCCAGGCAACTGAGGGAGTCGGTGTGTGCCGATGCGTGTCGACCAGGGTATGTCCGCGCCTGGGAGCAAGGAAGTCCGCCGATTGTGCTCATCATATACCCACGTATAGCACATATCTTCCATACGTGCGCAAAGCTGTAAGACGTGCCCCGCGCGAAGTTGGCTTTCACCGACATGTAAAAGCCAACTGGGTCTGAAGAGCCAACGCCAGGCACACAGGGCAAATCACTTATTTTTGGATGTAGCGATTTTAAGCAATGTCAGCGCAGGCCAAGCCAGTGTGCGACTTGAAAGTTCAAGGAAAATCCTTGCCGCGCTCAGGAGCCCGCAAGGTTTAACCTTGCCTTTGGAGTGCCGTGTGCAATGTATGAGGTGACAAGCAGAATGGGCTGAACAACGTCCCGCGTGCAGCCCCAAAGGCCGAAAAACCGGGCGCCGAAGTACCGTGCCCCCACACCCTTCACTGCCCTGCATAAGTCGTGGAATCTGACTTCCCAACAGTGTGACTCGGGCTGACGATTACGCTGCAGCCCCGGTGTCCCCGCCACTGGATACTAGAGGTCTGTCCGCAAGCGCAGCGCAGTCATAGCTGGGGTTACTTCCATGGCGCATGGCAAAACCAACAGCGCCAAATGCCTGGGTGCGCCACTTAGCAGCAGTGGTGGGGCCGCTCCACGCAGAACCATGTGAAAGCGATGGCGCCCCGACGAGGCCAGCTAGCACCGAGTACACTAGGGGTGTGGCTACCCGGAATTGGTGACGGCAGTCCTGACAACATGCGTGTATGGAAATGCCGGCGTGCGCGCGCAAGCGAATTTTTAGACCGCCCATGCGCCCATGCAGCGCGCCGTACAGCCTTTCCCGCAGCAGCGCCAGGTTGCACAGCAAAATCATACCACGTATATCGTATGAGCCCCAAAGGCCAGCAATTGGCGGCATACGCAAGGTGCACGTATAAGTCAGGGCGACATGGTCCGTTCCCAAGCCGCGCACAGCTTTTTCGCAGTTTCTTAAAGAGCGCAGCAAACTATACATACGGACTTCCTAAGGGGGCGCGTAGGGCCATGTGAGCAAACTCGACTGGAAATCGAACCGTTCTCAGGCTAGGAAGCGAGTTTGGGCGTGCGGGCAAGAGCTAATTGTAAAGGGAGGCAAAGACAGGGCGCAAGGCTTCATTGGGTGCGCAAACGTGACCATGACTTTTGCAGCGTAGTGAAGGGCCAGGGCTCAACCGTCGGCCGTAACCGGATGGTTACTTGGGAGATCGGGGAGTTGGGAGTTGGGGGGTTGACCTCGTGACCTGCCCATACACACACGCCACGCCACGCCACACCCGCCCCCCCCGCACACCCTGTGAGCAAGGCGTCCAGACCGCGGCACTTCACAAACATAATACGCATGTGTATGCATGGTTTGGGGCTACCTGAGCTGCAAAAGGGTCATGTGGTGGCCGCCCAGGCAACTGAGGGAGTCGGTGTGTGCCGATGCGTGTCGACCAGGGTATGTCCGCGCCTGGGAGCAAGGAAGTCCGCCGATTGTGCTCATCATATACCCACGTATAGCACATATCTTCCATACGTGCGCAAAGCTGTAAGACGTGCCCCGCGCGAAGTTGGCTTTCACCGACATGTAAAAGCCAACTGGGTCTGAAGAGCCAACGCCAGGCACACAGGGCAAATCACTTATTTTTGGATGTAGCGATTTTAAGCAATGTCAGCGCAGGCCAAGCCAGTGTGCGACTTGAAAGTTCAAGGAAAATCCTTGCCGCGCTCAGGAGCCCGCAAGGTTTAACCTTGCCTTTGGAGTGCCGTGTGCAATGTATGAGGTGACAAGCAGAATGGGCTGAACAACGTCCCGCGTGCAGCCCCAAAAGGCCGAAAAACCGGGCGCCGAAGTACCGTGCCCCCACACCCTTCACTGCCCTGCATAAGTCGTGGAATCTGACTTCCCAACAGTGTGACTCGGGCTGACGATTACGCTGCAGCCCCGGTGTCCCCGCCACTGGATACTAGAGGTCTGTCCGCAAGCGCAGCGCAGTCATAGCTGGGGTTACTTCCATGGCGCATGGCAAAACCAACAGCGCCAAATGCCTGGGTGCGCCACTTAGCAGCAGTGGTGGGGCCGCTCCACGCAGAACCATGTGAAAGCGATGGCGCCCCGACGAGGCCAGCTAGCACCGAGTACACTAGGGGTGTGGCTACCCGGAATTGGTGACGGCAGTCCTGACAACATGCGTGTATGGAAATGCCGGCGTGCGCGCGCAAGCGAATTTTTAGACCGCCCATGCGCCCATGCAGCGCGCCGTACAGCCTTTCCCGCAGCAGCGCCAGGTTGCACAGCAAAATCATACCACGTATATCGTATGAGCCCCAAAGGCCAGCAATTGGCGGCATACGCAAGGTGCACGTATAAGTCAGGGCGACATGGTCCGTTCCCAAGCCGCGCACAGCTTTTTCGCAGTTTCTTAAAGAGCGCAGCAAACTATACATACGGACTTCCTAAGGGGGCGCGTAGGGCCATGTGAGCAAACTCGACTGGAAATCGAACCGTTCTCAGGCTAGGAAGCGAGTTTGGGCGTGCGGGCAAGAGCTAATTGTAAAGGGAGGCAAAGACAGGGCGCAAGGCTTCATTGGGTGCGCAAACGTGACCATGACTTTTGCAGCGTAGTGAAGGGCCAGGGCTCAACCGTCGGCCGTAACCGGATGGTTACTTGGGAGATCGGGGAGTTGGGAGTTGGGGGGTTGACCTCGTGACCTGCCCATACACACACGCCACGCCACGCCACACCCGCCCCCCCGCACACCCTGTGAGCAAGGCGTCCAGACCGCGGCACTTCACAAACATAATACGCATGTGTATGCATGGTTTGGGGCTACCTGAGCTGCAAAAGGGTCATGTGGTGGCCGCCCAGGCAACTGAGGGAGTCGGTGTGTGCCGATGCGTGTCGACCAGGGTATGTCCGCGCCTGGGAGCAAGGAAGTCCGCCGATTGTGCTCATCATATACCCACGTATAGCACATATCTTCCATACGTGCGCAAAGCTGTAAGACGTGCCCCGCGCGAAGTTGGCTTTCACCGACATGTAAAAGCCAACTGGGTCTGAAGAGCCAACGCCAGGCACACAGGGCAAATCACTTATTTTTGGATGTAGCGATTTTAAGCAATGTCAGCGCAGGCCAAGCCAGTGTGCGACTTGAAAGTTCAAGGAAAATCCTTGCCGCGCTCAGGAGCCCGCAAGGTTTAACCTTGCCTTTGGAGTGCCGTGTGCAATGTATGAGGTGACAAGCAGAATGGGCTGAACAACGTCCCGCGTGCAGCCCCAAAAGGCCGAAAAACCGGGCGCCGAAGTACCGTGCCCCCACACCCTTCACTGCCCTGCATAAGTCGTGGAATCTGACTTCCCAACAGTGTGACTCGGGCTGACGATTACGCTGCAGCCCCGGTGTCCCCGCCACTGGATACTAGAGGTCTGTCCGCAAGCGCAGCGCAGTCATAGCTGGGGTTACTTCCATGGCGCATGGCAAAACCAACAGCGCCAAATGCCTGGGTGCGCCACTTAGCAGCAGTGGTGGGGCCGCTCCACGCAGAACCATGTGAAAGCGATGGCGCCCCGACGAGGCCAGCTAGCACCGAGTACACTAGGGGTGTGGCTACCCGGAATTGGTGACGGCAGTCCTGACAACATGCGTGTATGGAAATGCCGGCGTGCGCGCGCAAGCGAATTTTTAGACCGCCCATGCGCCCATGCAGCGCGCCGTACAGCCTTTCCCGCAGCAGCGCCAGGTTGCACAGCAAAATCATACCACGTATATCGTATGAGCCCCAAAGGCCAGCAATTGGCGGCATACGCAAGGTGCACGTATAAGTCAGGGCGACATGGTCCGTTCCCAAGCCGCGCACAGCTTTTTCGCAGTTTCTTAAAGAGCGCAGCAAACTATACATACGGACTTCCTAAGGGGGCGCGTAGGGCCATGTGAGCAAACTCGACTGGAAATCGAACCGTTCTCAGGCTAGGAAGCGAGTTTGGGCGTGCGGGCAAGAGCTAATTGTAAAGGGAGGCAAAGACAGGGCGCAAGGCTTCATTGGGTGCGCAAACGTGACCATGACTTTTGCAGCGTAGTGAAGGGCCAGGGCTCAACCGTCGGCCGTAACCGGATGGTTACTTGGGAGATCGGGGAGTTGGGAGTTGGGGGGTTGACCTCGTGACCTGCCCATACACACACGCCACGCCACGCCACACCCGCCCCCCCCGCACACCCTGTGAGCAAGGCGTCCAGACCGCGGCACTTCACAAACATAATACGCATGTGTATGCATGGTTTGGGGCTACCTGAGCTGCAAAAGGGTCATGTGGTGGCCGCCCAGGCAACTGAGGGAGTCGGTGTGTGCCGATGCGTGTCGACCAGGGTATGTCCGCGCCTGGGAGCAAGGAAGTCCGCCGATTGTGCTCATCATATACCCACGTATAGCACATATCTTCCATACGTGCGCAAAGCTGTAAGACGTGCCCCGCGCGAAGTTGGCTTTCACCGACATGTAAAAGCCAACTGGGTCTGAAGAGCCAACGCCAGGCACACAGGGCAAATCACTTATTTTTGGATGTAGCGATTTTAAGCAATGTCAGCGCAGGCCAAGCCAGTGTGCGACTTGAAAGTTCAAGGAAAATCCTTGCCGCGCTCAGGAGCCCGCAAGGTTTAACCTTGCCTTTGGAGTGCCGTGTGCAATGTATGAGGTGACAAGCAGAATGGGCTGAACAACGTCCCGCGTGCAGCCCCAAAAGGCCGAAAAACCGGGCGCCGAAGTACCGTGCCCCCACACCCTTCACTGCCCTGCATAAGTCGTGGAATCTGACTTCCCAACAGTGTGACTCGGGCTGACGATTACGCTGCAGCCCCGGTGTCCCCGCCACTGGATACTAGAGGTCTGTCCGCAAGCGCAGCGCAGTCATAGCTGGGGTTACTTCCATGGCGCATGGCAAAACCAACAGCGCCAAATGCCTGGGTGCGCCACTTAGCAGCAGTGGTGGGGCCGCTCCACGCAGAACCATGTGAAAGCGATGGCGCCCCGACGAGGCCAGCTAGCACCGAGTACACTAGGGGTGTGGCTACCCGGAATTGGTGACGGCAGTCCTGACAACATGCGTGTATGGAAATGCCGGCGTGCGCGCGCAAGCGAATTTTTAGACCGCCCATGCGCCCATGCAGCGCGCCGTACAGCCTTTCCCGCAGCAGCGCCAGGTTGCACAGCAAAATCATACCACGTATATCGTATGAGCCCCAAAGGCCAGCAATTGGCGGCATACGCAAGGTGCACGTATAAGTCAGGGCGACATGGTCCGTTCCCAAGCCGCGCACAGCTTTTTCGCAGTTTCTTAAAGAGCGCAGCAAACTATACATACGGACTTCCTAAGGGGGCGCGTAGGGCCATGTGAGCAAACTCGACTGGAAATCGAACCGTTCTCAGGCTAGGAAGCGAGTTTGGGCGTGCGGGCAAGAGCTAATTGTAAAGGGAGGCAAAGACAGGGCGCAAGGCTTCATTGGGTGCGCAAACGTGACCATGACTTTTGCAGCGTAGTGAAGGGCCAGGGCTCAACCGTCGGCCGTAACCGGATGGTTACTTGGGAGATCGGGGAGTTGGGAGTTGGGGGGTTGACCTCGTGACCTGCCCATACACACACGCCACGCCACGCCACACCCGCCCCCCCGCACACCCTGTGAGCAAGGCGTCCAGACCGCGGCACTTCACAAACATAATACGCATGTGTATGCATGGTTTGGGGCTACCTGAGCTGCAAAAGGGTCATGTGGTGGCCGCCCAGGCAACTGAGGGAGTCGGTGTGTGCCGATGCGTGTCGACCAGGGTATGTCCGCGCCTGGGAGCAAGGAAGTCCGCCGATTGTGCTCATCATATACCCACGTATAGCACATATCTTCCATACGTGCGCAAAGCTGTAAGACGTGCCCCGCGCGAAGTTGGCTTTCACCGACATGTAAAAGCCAACTGGGTCTGAAGAGCCAACGCCAGGCACACAGGGCAAATCACTTATTTTTGGATGTAGCGATTTTAAGCAATGTCAGCGCAGGCCAAGCCAGTGTGCGACTTGAAAGTTCAAGGAAAATCCTTGCCGCGCTCAGGAGCCCGCAAGGTTTAACCTTGCCTTTGGAGTGCCGTGTGCAATGTATGAGGTGACAAGCAGAATGGGCTGAACAACGTCCCGCGTGCAGCCCCAAAAGGCCGAAAAACCGGGCGCCGAAGTACCGTGCCCCCACACCCTTCACTGCCCTGCAAAAGTCATGGTCACGTTTGCGCACCCAATGAAGCCTTGCGCCCTGTCTTTGCCTCCCTTTACAATTAGCTCTTGCCCGCACGCCCAAACTCGCTTCCTAGCCTGAGAACGGTTCGATTTCCAGTCGAGTTTGCTCACATGGCCCTACGCGCCCCCTTAGGAAGTCCGTATGTATAGTTTGCTGCGCTCTTTAAGAAACTGCGAAAAAGCTGTGCGCGGCTTGGGAACGGACCATGTCGCCCTGACTTATACGTGCACCTTGCGTATGCCGCCAATTGCTGGCCTTTGGGGCTCATACGATATACGTGGTATGATTTTGCTGTGCAACCTGGCGCTGCTGCGGGAAAGGCTGTACGGCGCGCTGCATGGGCGCATGGGCGGTCTAAAAATTCGCTTGCGCGCGCACGCCGGCATTTCCATACACGCATGTTGTCAGGACTGCCGTCACCAATTCCGGGTAGCCACACCCCTAGTGTACTCGGTGCTAGCTGGCCTCGTCGGGGCGCCATCGCTTTCACATGGTTCTGCGTGGAGCGGCCCCACCACTGCTGCTAAGTGGCGCACCCAGGCATTTGGCGCTGTTGGTTTTGCCATGCGCCATGGAAGTAACCCCAGCTATGACTGCGCTGCGCTTGCGGACAGACCTCTAGTATCCAGTGGCGGGGACACCGGGGCTGCAGCGTAATCGTCAGCCCGAGTCACACTGTTGGGAAGTCAGATTCCACGACTTATGCAGGGCAGTGAAGGGTGTGGGGGCACGGTACTTCGGCGCCCGGTTTTTCGGCCTTTTGGGGCTGCACGCGGGACGTTGTTCAGCCCATTCTGCTTGTCACCTCATACATTGCACACGGCACTCCAAAGGCAAGGTTAAACCTTGCGGGCTCCTGAGCGCGGCAAGGATTTTCCTTGAACTTTCAAGTCGCACACTGGCTTGGCCTGCGCTGACATTGCTTAAAATCGCTACATCCAAAAATAAGTGATTTGCCCTGTGTGCCTGGCGTTGGCTCTTCAGACCCAGTTGGCTTTTACATGTCGGTGAAAGCCAACTTCGCGCGGGGCACGTCTTACAGCTTTGCGCACGTATGGAAGATATGTGCTATACGTGGGTATATGATGAGCACAATCGGCGGACTTCCTTGCTCCCAGGCGCGGACATACCCTGGTCGACACGCATCGGCACACACCGACTCCCTCAGTTGCCTGGGCGGCCACCACATGACCCTTTTGCAGCTCAGGTAGCCCCAAACCATGCATACACATGCGTATTATGTTTGTGAAGTGCCGCGGTCTGGACGCCTTGCTCACAGGGTGTGCGGGGGGGCGGGTGTGGCGTGGCGTGGCGTGTGTGTATGGGCAGGTCACGAGGTCAACCCCCCAACTCCCAACTCCCCGATCTCCCAAGTAACCATCCGGTTACGGCCGACGGTTGAGCCCTGGCCCTTCACTACGCTGCAAAAGTCATGGTCACGTTTGCGCACCCAATGAAGCCTTGCGCCCTGTCTTTGCCTCCCTTTACAATTAGCTCTTGCCCGCACGCCCAAACTCGCTTCCTAGCCTGAGAACGGTTCGATTTCCAGTCGAGTTTGCTCACATGGCCCTACGCGCCCCCTTAGGAAGTCCGTATGTATAGTTTGCTGCGCTCTTTAAGAAACTGCGAAAAAGCTGTGCGCGGCTTGGGAACGGACCATGTCGCCCTGACTTATACGTGCACCTTGCGTATGCCGCCAATTGCTGGCCTTTGGGGCTCATACGATATACGTGGTATGATTTTGCTGTGCAACCTGGCGCTGCTGCGGGAAAGGCTGTACGGCGCGCTGCATGGGCGCATGGGCGGTCTAAAAATTCGCTTGCGCGCGCACGCCGGCATTTCCATACACGCATGTTGTCAGGACTGCCGTCACCAATTCCGGGTAGCCACACCCCTAGTGTACTCGGTGCTAGCTGGCCTCGTCGGGGCGCCATCGCTTTCACATGGTTCTGCGTGGAGCGGCCCCACCACTGCTGCTAAGTGGCGCACCCAGGCATTTGGCGCTGTTGGTTTTGCCATGCGCCATGGAAGTAACCCCAGCTATGACTGCGCTGCGCTTGCGGACAGACCTCTAGTATCCAGTGGCGGGGACACCGGGGCTGCAGCGTAATCGTCAGCCCGAGTCACACTGTTGGGAAGTCAGATTCCACGACTTATGCAGGGCAGTGAAGGGTGTGGGGGCACGGTACTTCGGCGCCCGGTTTTTCGGCCTTTTGGGGCTGCACGCGGGACGTTGTTCAGCCCATTCTGCTTGTCACCTCATACATTGCACACGGCACTCCAAAGGCAAGGTTAAACCTTGCGGGCTCCTGAGCGCGGCAAGGATTTTCCTTGAACTTTCAAGTCGCACACTGGCTTGGCCTGCGCTGACATTGCTTAAAATCGCTACATCCAAAAATAAGTGATTTGCCCTGTGTGCCTGGCGTTGGCTCTTCAGACCCAGTTGGCTTTTACATGTCGGTGAAAGCCAACTTCGCGCGGGGCACGTCTTACAGCTTTGCGCACGTATGGAAGATATGTGCTATACGTGGGTATATCAGTGTGTGTGGTTACAGAGTGGTGCGCACGTTCTTGCGTGCCTTCCTGCTGCGTGTAAACCGGAGGCCCGGGCCGGGGTGACCCTTATAACGCCAGTGCATGATTGTCCTATTTATTGTTCTCCCCTTGCAAGGGGGACTTCCCTACTTCTATGCTCCCAGATGGAGCTGAGTAATGCAGCTAACTTGACAGGCTCAGATTTCAGCATCACTTCGCGCATGCTTAGGCTAAAGTCTAGGCCACTGCACGCTCGTAACTCGGTGTAGGCAGCACATTGCATCAGGACGTGGTGCTCATCCTCCACCTCATTGGCCGTACATAGTGGGCACGTCCTCTCCTCCCTAGGCCTCTCCCAGGCACGGTTCGCGGTGATTGGCCAGCAACATAAACGGAATCTCATCAAAAGCTTATGCTGTGCAACCGGTATGAATGCTCTACTGTGTTCGTGCAGGGTCGGCGGCGCGGACCCTAGTGCGCTTAGCCCCATCCAATGCTTGTGTTTGCACATGTGTATGCCGGGTTGCTTGCCGTCTGAAGGGAATGCGTGCGGGTCCGCTACCAGCCTCTCGTGCTCCCACGCCCTCGTCAAATGGCCCCTGAAGGTAGATAAGATAGGTCCATCGGGTAGGACCGTGCTTGCCCTCCACTCCTCTCTGGACTCGTGTGTGCCTGGCCAATGCCACGCGTCGACACCCTGTGCCGCCACAAAACGGAACAGCCGCGCGCACCACCCATCTCCCATTGGATTCGCCCATGCCTCCCGTGCCTCGTCGACTAGTGCATCAAAGGCCAGACTTCTGTTTTGCGCGGAAATCCTATTGTAAAAACCCAGACATTGTTTGGCTATGAAAAAGTGCAGCGGCAGTTGGGCCAGCTCCGCAAACAGGAGACGGTGTGACGGTTTGGCTGCTCCCACTGTCTGTCGCATGTATTGGACCTGCAGCTTTACGGCCTCGTCACGCAAACATGCCTCAAATGCGCCCTGTGCTAGGTTGTTCCTGTCATTCCTCCTGGGTGGCGGTCCTCCGTCTAGCATCTCTACTAGCACGTCGGGACCCCATACCTCACATCCGTAGGCAAGGATGGATCGGATTTGCACGTCGAAACACCTCATGCGAATATCTGGTGCGAAAATGCGTAAACGGTTCAATCTAGTGTTAAGCCCACACATGGCTCTCCTTGCTGACTCGCAGAGTGTCTCCCTGCAGCTGACGAAGGCCCTACCCGGACCGTACACTAGTCCAAGATAGCGCGCCTTGTCCACCGCAGGGATGGGCTGCCCTGCTAGCTTTAAACCCTGGCATCCGCTGCACACAGTGCTGGCCGTTACTTCGTTGGCTGCAAAAACCAGCCTCTCACACTTGGTAACGTTTGCCTTCATGCCAAAAGCTAGGCAGAACGTGTCTACTAATGATAGCAAGTGGCGCATCCGCTCAGGGGTGGTGGCCAGCAGGGAAACATCATCCGCGTACATCAGCAGTGACACCTTTTTGCCATTCATCTCAGGTGCACCTGTGGCTTCGTCCGTATCTTCCGAATCAATGTACTCTGCTAAGGTTTCTATAAAGAGGCCGAAAAGCTCTGTGCTAAGCGGGCAGCCCTGCTTGACCCCTTGCGTGGTTGCGAAGGGGGCACTGTGCTTACCCCCGGCCTTCACTACCATCATCACTCTCTCGTACGCTTTTTTCAAAGCCGCCAACATCTCACCCGTTACCCCGCGTTCCTCCAGTCGCATCCAAATTAATGGTCGTGGGACCTTGTCGAAAGCCTTTTCAAAATCAATTTGTACGACAATGAGGGGGGTGGTGGCGCCAGCACGCGTGTGCTTGTTGATGAGATGCCTTAGGACAAAAAGATGGTGCGTTGTGCCGTACTTCCTCCTGAATCCGGCCTGAGCCGTGTGCCTCCACTCAAACTCCTCCCCGGCATTCGCCAGCCTCTCTAGAAGGATCGATGCATAGCACTTTGCGAGGGCGCCCCCTACTGCAATGCCCCGGTAATTACCAGGCGCCTGCACGTCACCTTTCCGCTTGTAAATTGGTGTCAAAACAGTTGTAGTAAATTGCTCAGGATAAGCCCCTTCGCTCCAGATTTTATTAAACAACACGTGCACCAGCGGTGCAACTCTATTGAGTGCCGGTGTCGGCGGTTCAGTGGTGGGGTCGCCCGGTTTTACCGCGTACTTGTAGCACTCAGACGGTACCTTCTCTAAGCCAGCTGCCTTGCCGTTGGGCAGCCTTGCTAGTGCGCGTGTTACCTCATCAAGGGTAATCTCGCTATTCAACATCTCGTGCAGACACGTACGGTCAGCCGCAAAAAGATCTTCGGACATCCTCCCACCCGAACCCAAAATGCAGTGGGCGGCTGCTGGGCATCCCCCGCCTGCGCCGTCGTTTAGTAGGGTCGCAAAATGATCCCGAAACCCATCGGCCGTGACTGGGCACTGCTCCTTAGTCCGTCCCTCAATCATCCTCCACAGCAGTCGGGCGTCTGCGCGGCAGCGTGCCACCTTCTCCCTCATCTCCTGGGTGTCGTGCGCGGCCCTGGCCCTTCGCTTCACCCGGTCATAGGATGCCCTGGCTGCGCGGAAGTTTTGCCACACCTCTCCTTCTCGTACCACTGGACAACCCAGCGCTAGCTTTGCTTGCACAAACACCGTACGCGCCGCAGCACACTCTTCGTTCCACCATGGAGTCTCCTGCTCCCGTAGGTTGGCCGGTCGTGTGGGACCGAAAGCCTTTTCTAATGCATCGTACAAACATGTGCCTAAGGCTTCGACCGCTTCGGTGGTGCTGATGCCACCCTCCTCCGCGCAAAGTGCCACCTTAATCTGTTCGATTTTCCCTACAACTGGCGAACCGTCCGCCTTGAACAAGCCACTGAATAAGTGCTTCTTCTGTACGTCAAACTCTGTGCGCTTCTTTGCGGGGCGTGTGCGGCTCGCTGTGGCTTCCTGCCCTTCGACCTCCAAGCCCAGTGTCAACGTGACCGGCCGATGATCACTCGCTTCCTTCAATCCGCCGTGCCTCCACTTTAGAATCTCGCCCACTTTCAAAGCCACCACCTTCGGGAATAGGGTCGGTGACGCCACACAGAGATCAATCATGCTGCCACCTGCGTCGCCCTTTGGGAAAGTAATGTGACCTGCTGCATCTCCCGGCGCCCTTCCGTTCAAAAGTACTAGTCCTTGCGAACGGCACATGCGCCCTAGGTACTCCCCGAAACAGTTTATTTGGGCATCCTCGGATGCTCTCACTGGGAGCCCCGCGTAGTCTGCAGTACAGGGCATATCTGACGTGGAACCACCCCCTAGTGCTACGTCCTCCAGCGCCTCGAGCTGTGCTAGATCCGGTACGTCAATGATGCTTGTTGAGATGCGTGCGTTCAGATCACCAATAATTAGCACTTCTTCTCCGCTTTGCCGTAGCTCGAGGATCGACTGTTGTAGTCTGCTGAATACAGACTCGGCCGTGGCTTCCCGTGCTGTCCGCGTCTTTCCGCCCTCCCTGTAAACCCGCGAGGTTTCTGGCGCTAGGTAACAACAAGCTAACAACACACTGCAACCTTCATTTGATTTGATACGCATCCACACAATTTCGCACCCCGTGAGATGGACGTCCGTCTTGACATGCGAAACGCCGCCCGCTAGGCACTCCCGTACATACACAGCAACGCCTCCAAAATCTGACCGCGTGGCCTCCTGGGATCTATGTGCACGGACAACTGTGTAACCGTCTAGCTCGATTGATTGGTCCGGTACCCAGTTCGTGAGGTGCGCTTCCGAAATAATGATAATGTCGTGTGAACGTGCAACAGTGCCTATCCCGCGGTCGTGCAGCTTGCATGCCCCAGCGGTGACCAGCCCATGGGCATTCCATGCGAAAATGCTGATGCCACCCCGGCCCCCGCCTCCCTATGAATCAGTCTCGCCTGTGGTCCCCAAGGCGTCGTACGCATTGTGCTGCTGGTTGTGGCCGCCGCCGCTGTGACCTCCGCGGCTTGGCAAGTGGCTTCTGCCGCCAGCACTCCCACCCCCGCGGCCACTGCGCCCCCCACCTCGTCCTCCGTTTCCGCCGGCCTGATGCCCTCCTGCTCCCTCGCGCCCGCGTCCGCCTTTGGCCTTACACGGCGTGAAGCCCTCCTCATCGACGCGGTTGCCGTACTGGTCACAGAGAACAGTAGTGTGGCCGCGCGCATCGGCGGCTGTGCGAGCCGGCGACTCCATCACCACGTCCTCCGTAGCAGCGTGGGGGTTGCTGCCTGCTGGCGCGGCGCTGCTGCCCGCTGGCGCGGCGGCGCTGCCCACGGGCGCGACGCTGCTGCCCGCAGGCGCGGCGCTGCTGCCCGCGGGCATGACGCTGCTGCCCGCGGGCGCGACGCTGCTGCCCGCGGGCGCGACGCTGCTGCCCGCGGGCGCGACGCTGCTGCCCGCGGGCGCGACGCTGCTGCCCGCTGGCGCGGCGCTGCTGCCCGCGGGCGCGGCGCTGCGGCTTGGGGCCGTGGCACCGCCCGCCTCCACCACCTTACCGCTGGCCATTACCTGGCGCTGCCTGGGGTCTCGTGCGCGCAGCGGCTCCCCGTGTGTGGGTAGCGCTGGCCAGCTAGCCGCGAGGACCTCCGGTGCTGTGGTGACTTCGCTCGCCTTGCTGGGCTTGCCCCGCCGCGACAGCTCTGCGCTTTGCGGCGTGAAGCGAACCGCCCGCTTTTCCCCTACAGGCTGTGCCGCCGCCGGTGTAAACTTCGGCTGCGGGAATCCCTGGGACTGTTGCTGCGGCGATGCCGCGGCGACGTGTGCCCAGGTCACCTGCGTCTGCGCCGTAGGCTGTCCGAATGGGAATCCTTGCGCGTGCGGGGCGGGCTGTTGCATGTACGGCTGCTGGGGCTGCACATGTGCGTACATGGGCATGTGCCCGGGGAAGCCCCCGTGGAACTGCGGCATGAGCCCGTGACCCATGTGCTGCTGCGGCGGCGGTGGTGGCGGCGGTGTCTGCACTGTCATCCCCTGCTGCTGCTGCTGCTGCTGCTGCGGCTGCTGCTGGGGCGGCGGCGGTGCATAGGGCGGCCCGTAGGCCGTCTGCTGGGGTCCGTAGACCGACTGCTGGTGCCCGTAGGCCGACTGCGGGGCCCCGGGGGGCCCGTAGACCGACTGCTGGTGCCCGTAGGCTGACTGCGGGGGCCCGTAAGCCGACTGCGGGGGCGCGGGGGGCCCGTAGGCCGACTGCTGGTGCCCGTAAGCCGCCTGTGTGTGCCCGTAGGCCGACTGCGGGGGCCGTGGCGGCGGAGGGGGCGGCGGCGGTGCTGCCTGGGCCTGGCGGCCCTGACCAGCGCCCCCACTAGTTGCTCCTCCCGGACTTCCCGCGGCCTGTGCCGCCCCCTCCGCCGCCACGGCCCCCGCAGTCGGCCTACGGGTATATGATGAGCACAATCGGCGGACTTCCTTGCTCCCAGGCGCGGACATACCCTGGTCGACACGCATCGGCACACACCGACTCCCTCAGTTGCCTGGGCGGCCACCACATGACCCTTTTGCAGCTCAGGTAGCCCCAAACCATGCATACACATGCGTATTATGTTTGTGAAGTGCCGCGGTCTGGACGCCTTGCTCACAGGGTGTGCGGGGGGGCGGGTGTGGCGTGGCGTGGCGTGTGTGTATGGGCAGGTCACGAGGTCAACCCCCCAACTCCCAACTCCCCGATCTCCCAAGTAACCATCCGGTTACGGCCGACGGTTGAGCCCTGGCCCTTCACTACGCTGCAAAAGTCATGGTCACGTTTGCGCACCCAATGAAGCCTTGCGCCCTGTCTTTGCCTCCCTTTACAATTAGCTCTTGCCCGCACGCCCAAACTCGCTTCCTAGCCTGAGAACGGTTCGATTTCCAGTCGAGTTTGCTCACATGGCCCTACGCGCCCCCTTAGGAAGTCCGTATGTATAGTTTGCTGCGCTCTTTAAGAAACTGCGAAAAAGCTGTGCGCGGCTTGGGAACGGACCATGTCGCCCTGACTTATACGTGCACCTTGCGTATGCCGCCAATTGCTGGCCTTTGGGGCTCATACGATATACGTGGTATGATTTTGCTGTGCAACCTGGCGCTGCTGCGGGAAAGGCTGTACGGCGCGCTGCATGGGCGCATGGGCGGTCTAAAAATTCGCTTGCGCGCGCACGCCGGCATTTCCATACACGCATGTTGTCAGGACTGCCGTCACCAATTCCGGGTAGCCACACCCCTAGTGTACTCGGTGCTAGCTGGCCTCGTCGGGGCGCCATCGCTTTCACATGGTTCTGCGTGGAGCGGCCCCACCACTGCTGCTAAGTGGCGCACCCAGGCATTTGGCGCTGTTGGTTTTGCCATGCGCCATGGAAGTAACCCCAGCTATGACTGCGCTGCGCTTGCGGACAGACCTCTAGTATCCAGTGGCGGGGACACCGGGGCTGCAGCGTAATCGTCAGCCCGAGTCACACTGTTGGGAAGTCAGATTCCACGACTTATGCAGGGCAGTGAAGGGTGTGGGGGCACGGTACTTCGGCGCCCGGTTTTTCGGCCTTTTGGGGCTGCACGCGGGACGTTGTTCAGCCCATTCTGCTTGTCACCTCATACATTGCACACGGCACTCCAAAGGCAAGGTTAAACCTTGCGGGCTCCTGAGCGCGGCAAGGATTTTCCTTGAACTTTCAAGTCGCACACTGGCTTGGCCTGCGCTGACATTGCTTAAAATCGCTACATCCAAAAATAAGTGATTTGCCCTGTGTGCCTGGCGTTGGCTCTTCAGACCCAGTTGGCTTTTACATGTCGGTGAAAGCCAACTTCGCGCGGGGCACGTCTTACAGCTTTGCGCACGTATGGAAGATATGTGCTATACGTGGGTATATGATGAGCACAATCGGCGGACTTCCTTGCTCCCAGGCGCGGACATACCCTGGTCGACACGCATCGGCACACACCGACTCCCTCAGTTGCCTGGGCGGCCACCACATGACCCTTTTGCAGCTCAGGTAGCCCCAAACCATGCATACACATGCGTATTATGTTTGTGAAGTGCCGCGGTCTGGACGCCTTGCTCACAGGGTGTGCGGGGGGGCGGGTGTGGCGTGGCGTGGCGTGTGTGTATGGGCAGGTCACGAGGTCAACCCCCCAACTCCCAACTCCCCGATCTCCCAAGTAACCATCCGGTTACGGCCGACGGTTGAGCCCTGGCCCTTCACTACGCTGCAAAAGTCATGGTCACGTTTGCGCACCCAATGAAGCCTTGCGCCCTGTCTTTGCCTCCCTTTACAATTAGCTCTTGCCCGCACGCCCAAACTCGCTTCCTAGCCTGAGAACGGTTCGATTTCCAGTCGAGTTTGCTCACATGGCCCTACGCGCCCCCTTAGGAAGTCCGTATGTATAGTTTGCTGCGCTCTTTAAGAAACTGCGAAAAAGCTGTGCGCGGCTTGGGAACGGACCATGTCGCCCTGACTTATACGTGCACCTTGCGTATGCCGCCAATTGCTGGCCTTTGGGGCTCATACGATATACGTGGTATGATTTTGCTGTGCAACCTGGCGCTGCTGCGGGAAAGGCTGTACGGCGCGCTGCATGGGCGCATGGGCGGTCTAAAAATTCGCTTGCGCGCGCACGCCGGCATTTCCATACACGCATGTTGTCAGGACTGCCGTCACCAATTCCGGGTAGCCACACCCCTAGTGTACTCGGTGCTAGCTGGCCTCGTCGGGGCGCCATCGCTTTCACATGGTTCTGCGTGGAGCGGCCCCACCACTGCTGCTAAGTGGCGCACCCAGGCATTTGGCGCTGTTGGTTTTGCCATGCGCCATGGAAGTAACCCCAGCTATGACTGCGCTGCGCTTGCGGACAGACCTCTAGTATCCAGTGGCGGGGACACCGGGGCTGCAGCGTAATCGTCAGCCCGAGTCACACTGTTGGGAAGTCAGATTCCACGACTTATGCAGGGCAGTGAAGGGTGTGGGGGCACGGTACTTCGGCGCCCGGTTTTTCGGCCTTTTGGGGCTGCACGCGGGACGTTGTTCAGCCCATTCTGCTTGTCACCTCATACATTGCACACGGCACTCCAAAGGCAAGGTTAAACCTTGCGGGCTCCTGAGCGCGGCAAGGATTTTCCTTGAACTTTCAAGTCGCACACTGGCTTGGCCTGCGCTGACATTGCTTAAAATCGCTACATCCAAAAATAAGTGATTTGCCCTGTGTGCCTGGCGTTGGCTCTTCAGACCCAGTTGGCTTTTACATGTCGGTGAAAGCCAACTTCGCGCGGGGCACGTCTTACAGCTTTGCGCACGTATGGAAGATATGTGCTATACGTGGGTATATGATGAGCACAATCGGCGGACTTCCTTGCTCCCAGGCGCGGACATACCCTGGTCGACACGCATCGGCACACACCGACTCCCTCAGTTGCCTGGGCGGCCACCACATGACCCTTTTGCAGCTCAGGTAGCCCCAAACCATGCATACACATGCGTATTATGTTTGTGAAGTGCCGCGGTCTGGACGCCTTGCTCACAGGGTGTGCGGGGGGGCGGGTGTGGCGTGGCGTGGCGTGTGTGTATGGGCAGGTCACGAGGTCAACCCCCCAACTCCCAACTCCCCGATCTCCCAAGTAACCATCCGGTTACGGCCGACGGTTGAGCCCTGGCCCTTCACTACGCTGCAAAAGTCATGGTCACGTTTGCGCACCCAATGAAGCCTTGCGCCCTGTCTTTGCCTCCCTTTACAATTAGCTCTTGCCCGCACGCCCAAACTCGCTTCCTAGCCTGAGAACGGTTCGATTTCCAGTCGAGTTTGCTCACATGGCCCTACGCGCCCCCTTAGGAAGTCCGTATGTATAGTTTGCTGCGCTCTTTAAGAAACTGCGAAAAAGCTGTGCGCGGCTTGGGAACGGACCATGTCGCCCTGACTTATACGTGCACCTTGCGTATGCCGCCAATTGCTGGCCTTTGGGGCTCATACGATATACGTGGTATGATTTTGCTGTGCAACCTGGCGCTGCTGCGGGAAAGGCTGTACGGCGCGCTGCATGGGCGCATGGGCGGTCTAAAAATTCGCTTGCGCGCGCACGCCGGCATTTCCATACACGCATGTTGTCAGGACTGCCGTCACCAATTCCGGGTAGCCACACCCCTAGTGTACTCGGTGCTAGCTGGCCTCGTCGGGGCGCCATCGCTTTCACATGGTTCTGCGTGGAGCGGCCCCACCACTGCTGCTAAGTGGCGCACCCAGGCATTTGGCGCTGTTGGTTTTGCCATGCGCCATGGAAGTAACCCCAGCTATGACTGCGCTGCGCTTGCGGACAGACCTCTAGTATCCAGTGGCGGGGACACCGGGGCTGCAGCGTAATCGTCAGCCCGAGTCACACTGTTGGGAAGTCAGATTCCACGACTTATGCAGGGCAGTGAAGGGCCAGGGCTCAACCGTCGGCCGTAACCGGATGGTTACTTGGGAGATCGGGGAGTTGGGAGTTGGGGGGTTGACCTCGTGACCTGCCCATACACACACGCCACGCCACGCCACACCCGCCCCCCCGCACACCCTGTGAGCAAGGCGTCCAGACCGCGGCACTTCACAAACATAATACGCATGTGTATGCATGGTTTGGGGCTACCTGAGCTGCAAAAGGGTCATGTGGTGGCCGCCCAGGCAACTGAGGGAGTCGGTGTGTGCCGATGCGTGTCGACCAGGGTATGTCCGCGCCTGGGAGCAAGGAAGTCCGCCGATTGTGCTCATCATATACCCACGTATAGCACATATCTTCCATACGTGCGCAAAGCTGTAAGACGTGCCCCGCGCGAAGTTGGCTTTCACCGACATGTAAAAGCCAACTGGGTCTGAAGAGCCAACGCCAGGCACACAGGGCAAATCACTTATTTTTGGATGTAGCGATTTTAAGCAATGTCAGCGCAGGCCAAGCCAGTGTGCGACTTGAAAGTTCAAGGAAAATCCTTGCCGCGCTCAGGAGCCCGCAAGGTTTAACCTTGCCTTTGGAGTGCCGTGTGCAATGTATGAGGTGACAAGCAGAATGGGCTGAACAACGTCCCGCGTGCAGCCCCAAAAGGCCGAAAAACCGGGCGCCGAAGTACCGTGCCCCCACACCCTTCACTGCCCTGCATAAGTCGTGGAATCTGACTTCCCAACAGTGTGACTCGGGCTGACGATTACGCTGCAGCCCCGGTGTCCCCGCCACTGGATACTAGAGGTCTGTCCGCAAGCGCAGCGCAGTCATAGCTGGGGTTACTTCCATGGCGCATGGCAAAACCAACAGCGCCAAATGCCTGGGTGCGCCACTTAGCAGCAGTGGTGGGGCCGCTCCACGCAGAACCATGTGAAAGCGATGGCGCCCCGACGAGGCCAGCTAGCACCGAGTACACTAGGGGTGTGGCTACCCGGAATTGGTGACGGCAGTCCTGACAACATGCGTGTATGGAAATGCCGGCGTGCGCGCGCAAGCGAATTTTTAGACCGCCCATGCGCCCATGCAGCGCGCCGTACAGCCTTTCCCGCAGCAGCGCCAGGTTGCACAGCAAAATCATACCACGTATATCGTATGAGCCCCAAAGGCCAGCAATTGGCGGCATACGCAAGGTGCACGTATAAGTCAGGGCGACATGGTCCGTTCCCAAGCCGCGCACAGCTTTTTCGCAGTTTCTTAAAGAGCGCAGCAAACTATACATACGGACTTCCTAAGGGGGCGCGTAGGGCCATGTGAGCAAACTCGACTGGAAATCGAACCGTTCTCAGGCTAGGAAGCGAGTTTGGGCGTGCGGGCAAGAGCTAATTGTAAAGGGAGGCAAAGACAGGGCGCAAGGCTTCATTGGGTGCGCAAACGTGACCATGACTTTTGCAGCGTAGTGAAGGGCCAGGGCTCAACCGTCGGCCGTAACCGGATGGTTACTTGGGAGATCGGGGAGTTGGGAGTTGGGGGGTTGACCTCGTGACCTGCCCATACACACACGCCACGCCACGCCACACCCGCCCCCCCGCACACCCTGTGAGCAAGGCGTCCAGACCGCGGCACTTCACAAACATAATACGCATGTGTATGCATGGTTTGGGGCTACCTGAGCTGCAAAAGGGTCATGTGGTGGCCGCCCAGGCAACTGAGGGAGTCGGTGTGTGCCGATGCGTGTCGACCAGGGTATGTCCGCGCCTGGGAGCAAGGAAGTCCGCCGATTGTGCTCATCATATACCCACGTATAGCACATATCTTCCATACGTGCGCAAAGCTGTAAGACGTGCCCCGCGCGAAGTTGGCTTTCACCGACATGTAAAAGCCAACTGGGTCTGAAGAGCCAACGCCAGGCACACAGGGCAAATCACTTATTTTTGGATGTAGCGATTTTAAGCAATGTCAGCGCAGGCCAAGCCAGTGTGCGACTTGAAAGTTCAAGGAAAATCCTTGCCGCGCTCAGGAGCCCGCAAGGTTTAACCTTGCCTTTGGAGTGCCGTGTGCAATGTATGAGGTGACAAGCAGAATGGGCTGAACAACGTCCCGCGTGCAGCCCCAAAAGGCCGAAAAACCGGGCGCCGAAGTACCGTGCCCCCACACCCTTCACTGCCCTGCATAAGTCGTGGGTGCGGGGCACCCTTGCTTGGTCGGACTGTCCCTTCTTTGTAATGTCGCATTCATAAGTCGTGGAATCTGACTTCCCAACAGTGTGACTCGGGCTGACGATTACGCTGCAGCCCCGGTGTCCCCGCCACTGGATACTAGAGGTCTGTCCGCAAGCGCAGCGCAGTCATAGCTGGGGTTACTTCCATGGCGCATGGCAAAACCAACAGCGCCAAATGCCTGGGTGCGCCACTTAGCAGCAGTGGTGGGGCCGCTCCACGCAGAACCATGTGAAAGCGATGGCGCCCCGACGAGGCCAGCTAGCACCGAGTACACTAGGGGTGTGGCTACCCGGAATTGGTGACGGCAGTCCTGACAACATGCGTGTATGGAAATGCCGGCGTGCGCGCGCAAGCGAATTTTTAGACCGCCCCATGCGCCCATGCAGCGCGCCGTACAGCCTTTCCCGCAGCAGCGCCAGGTTGCACAGCAAAATCATACCACGTATATCGTATGAGCCCCAAAGGCCAGCAATTGGCGGCATACGCAAGGTGCACGTATAAGTCAGGGCGACATGGTCCGTTCCCAAGCCGCGCACAGCTTTTTCGCAGTTTCTTAAAGAGCGCAGCAAACTATACATACGGACTTCCTAAGGGGGCGCGTAGGGCCATGTGAGCAAACTCGACTGGAAATCGAACCGTTCTCAGGCTAGGAAGCGAGTTTGGGCGTGCGGGCAAGAGCTAATTGTAAAGGGAGGCAAAGACAGGGCGCAAGGCTTCATTGGGTGCGCAAACGTGACCATGACTTTTGCAGCGTAGTGAAGGGCCAGGGCTCAACCGTCGGCCGTAACCGGATGGTTACTTGGGAGATCGGGGAGTTGGGAGTTGGGGGGTTGACCTCGTGACCTGCCCATACACACACGCCACGCCACGCCACACCCGCCCCCCCGCACACCCTGTGAGCAAGGCGTCCAGACCGCGGCACTTCACAAACATAATACGCATGTGTATGCATGGTTTGGGGCTACCTGAGCTGCAAAAGGGTCATGTGGTGGCCCGCCCAGGCAACTGAGGGAGTCGGTGTGTGCCGATGCGTGTCGACCAGGGTATGTCCGCGCCTGGGAGCAAGGAAGTCCGCCGATTGTGCTCATCATATACCCACGTATAGCACATATCTTCCATACGTGCGCAAAGCTGTAAGACGTGCCCCGCGCGAAGTTGGCTTTCACCGACATGTAAAAGCCAACTGGGTCTGAAGAGCCAACGCCAGGCACACAGGGCAAATCACTTATTTTTGGATGTAGCGATTTTAAGCAATGTCAGCGCAGGCCAAGCCAGTGTGCGACTTGAAAGTTCAAGGAAAATCCTTGCCGCGCTCAGGAGCCCGCAAGGTTTAACCTTGCCTTTGGAGTGCCGTGTGCAATGTATGAGGTGACAAGCAGAATGGGCTGAACAACGTCCCGCGTGCAGCCCCAAAAGGCCGAAAAACCGGGCGCCGAAGTACCGTGCCCCCACACCCTTCACTGCCCTGCATAAGTCGTGGAATCTGACTTCCCAACAGTGTGACTCGGGCTGACGATTACGCTGCAGCCCCGGTGTCCCCGCCACTGGATACTAGAGGTCTGTCCGCAAGCGCAGCGCAGTCATAGCTGGGGTTACTTCCATGGCGCATGGCAAAACCAACAGCGCCAAATGCCTGGGTGCGCCACTTAGCAGCAGTGGTGGGGCCGCTCCACGCAGAACCATGTGAAAGCGATGGCGCCCCGACGAGGCCAGCTAGCACCGAGTACACTAGGGGTGTGGCTACCCGGAATTGGTGACGGCAGTCCTGACAACATGCGTGTATGGAAATGCCGGCGTGCGCGCGCAAGCGAATTTTAGACCGCCCATGCGCCCATGCAGCGCGCCGTACAGCCTTTCCCGCAGCAGCGCCAGGTTGCACAGCAAAATCATACCACGTATATCGTATGAGCCCCAAAGGCCAGCAATTGGCGGCATACGCAAGGTGCACGTATAAGTCAGGGCGACATGGTCCGTTCCCAAGCCGCGCACAGCTTTTTCGCAGTTTCTTAAAGAGCGCAGCAAACTATACATACGGACTTCCTAAGGGGGCGCGTAGGGCCATGTGAGCAAACTCGACTGGAAATCGAACCGTTCTCAGGCTAGGAAGCGAGTTTGGGCGTGCGGGCAAGAGCTAATTGTAAAGGGAGGCAAAGACAGGGCGCAAGGCTTCATTGGGTGCGCAAACGTGACCATGACTTTTGCAGCGTAGTGAAGGGCCAGGGCTCAACCGTCGGCCGTAACCGGATGGTTACTTGGGAGATCGGGGAGTTGGGAGTTGGAGGGTTGACCTCGTGACCTGCCCATACACACACGCCACGCCACGCCACACCCGCCCCCCCCGCACACCCTGTGAGCAAGGCGTCCAGACCGCGGCACTTCACAAACATAATACGCATGTGTATGCATGGTTTGGGGCTACCTGAGCTGCAAAAGGGTCATGTGGTGGCCCGCCCAGGCAACTGAGGGAGTCGGTGTGTGCCGATGCGTGTCGACCAGGGTATGTCCGCGCCTGGGAGCAAGGAAGTCCGCCGATTGTGCTCATCATATACCCACGTATAGCACATATCTTCCATACGTGCGCAAAGCTGTAAGACGTGCCCCCGCGCGAAGTTGGCTTTCACCGACATGTAAAAGCCAACTGGGTCTGAAGAGCCAACGCCAGGCACACAGGGCAAATCACTTATTTTTGATGTAGCGATTTTAAGCAATGTCAGCGCAGGCCAAGCCAGTGTGCGACTTGAAAGTTCAAGGAAAATCCTTGCCGCGCTCAGGAGCCCGCAAGGTTTAACCTTGCCTTTGGAGTGCCGTGTGCAATGTATGAGGTGACAAGCAGAATGGGCTGAACAACGTCCCGCGTGCAGCCCCAAAAGGCCGAAAAACCGGGCGCCGAAGTACCGTGCCCCCACACCCTTCACTGCCCTGCATAAGTCGTGGAATCTGACTTCCCAACAGTGTGACTCGGGCTGACGATTACGCTGCAGCCCCGGTGTCCCCGCCACTGGATACTAGAGGTCTGTCCGCAAGCGCAGCGCAGTCATAGCTGGGGTTACTTCCATGGCGCATGGCAAAACCAACAGCGCCAAATGCCTGGGTGCGCCACTTAGCAGCAGTGGTGGGGCCGCTCCACGCAGAACCATGTGAAAGCGATGGCGCCCCGACGAGGCCAGCTAGCACCGAGTACACTAGGGGTGTGGCTACCCGGAATTGGTGACGGCAGTCCTGACAACATGCGTGTATGGAAATGCCGGCGTGCGCGCGCAAGCGAATTTTTAGACCGCCCATGCGCCCATGCAGCGCGCCGTACAGCCTTTCCCGCAGCAGCGCCAGGTTGCACAGCAAAATCATACCACGTATATCGTATGAGCCCCAAAGGCCAGCAATTGGCGGCATACGCAAGGTGCACGTATAAGTCAGGGCGACATGGTCCGTTCCCAAGCCGGCACAGCTTTTTCGCAGTTTCTTAAAGATGCGCAGCAAACTATACATACGGACTTCCTAAGGGGGCGCGTAGGGCCATGTGAGCAAACTCGACTGGAAATCGAACCGGTTCTCAGGCTAGGAAGCGAGTTGGGCGTGCGGGCAAGAGCTAATGTAAAGGGAGGCAAGACAGGGCGCAAGGCTTCATTGGGTGCGCAAACGTGACCATGACTTTGCAGCGTAGTGAAGGGCCAGGGCTCAACCGTCGGCCGTAACCGGATGGTTACTTGGGAGATCGGGGAGTTGGGAGGTTGGAGGGTTGACCTCGTGACCTGCCCATACACACACGCCACGCCACGCCACACCCGCCCCCCCCGCACACCCTGTGAGCAAGGCGTCCCAGACCGCGGCACTTCACAAACATAATACGCATGTGTATGCATGGTTTGGGGCTACCTGAGCTGCAAAAGGGTCATGTGGTGGCCCGCCCAGGCAACTGAGGAGAGTCGTGTGTGACGATGCGTGTCGACCAGGGTATGTCCGCGCCTGGGAGCAAGGAAGTCCGCCGATTGTGCTCATCATATACCCACGTATAGCACATATCTTCCATACGTGCGCAAAGCTTGTAAGACGTTGCCCCGCGCGAAGTTGCTTTCACCGACATGTAAAAGCCAACTGGGTCTGAAGAGCCAACGCCAGGCACACAGGGCAAATTCACTTATTTTTGGATTTGTAGCGATTTTAAGACAATGTCAGCGCAGGCCAAGCCAGTGTGCGACTTGAAAGTTCAAGGAAAATCCTTGCCGCGCTCAGGAGCCCGCAAGGTTTAACCTTGCCTTTGGAGTGCCGTGTGCAATGTATGAGGGTGACAAGCAGAATGGGCTGAACAACGTCCCGCGTGCAGCCCCAAAAGGCCCGAAAAACCGGGCGCCGAAGTACCGTGCCCCCACACCCTTCACTGCCCTGCATAAGTCGTGGAATCTGACTTCCCAACAGTGTGACTCGGGCTGACGATTACGCTGGCAGCCCCGGTGTCCCCGCCACTGGATACTAGAGGTCTGTCCGCAAGCGCAGCGCAGTCATAGCTGGGGTTACTTCCATGGCGCATGGCAAAACCAACAGCGCCAAATGCCTGGGTGCGCCACTTAGCAGCAGTGGTGGGGCCGCTCCACGCAGAACCATGTGAAAGCGATGGCGCCCCGACGAGGCCAGCTAGCACCGAGTACACTAGGGGTGTGGCTACCCGGAATTGGTGACGGCAGTCCTGACACATGCGTGTATGGAAATGATGCCGGCGTGCGCGCGCAAAGCGAATTTTTAGACCGCCCATGCGCCCATGCAGCGCGCCGTACAGCCTTTTCCCGCAGCAGCGCCAGGTTGCACAGCAAAATCATACCACGTATATCGTATGAGCCCCAAAGGCCAGCAATTGGCGGCATACGCAAGGTGCACGTATAAGTCAGGGGCGACATGGTCCGTTCCCAAAGCCGCGCACAGCTTTTTCGCAGTTTCTTAAAGAGCGCAGCAAACTATACATACGGACTTCCTAAGGGGGCGCGTAGGGCCATGTGAGCAAACTCGACTGGAAATCGAACCGTTCTCAGGCTAGGAAGCGAGTTTGGGCGTGCGGGCAAGAGCTAATTGTAAAGGGAGGCAAAGACAGGGCGCAAAGGCTTCATTGGGTGCGGCAAACGTGACCATGACTTTTGCAGCGTAGTGAAGGGCCAGGGCTCAACCGTCGGCCGTAACCGGATGGTTACTTGGGAGATCGGGGAAGTTGGGAGTTGGGGGGTTGACCTCGTGACCTGCCCATACACACACGCCACGCCACGCCACACCCGCCCCCCCCCGCACACCCTGTGAGCAAGGCGTCCAGACCGCGGCACTTCACAAACATAATACGCATGTGTATGCATGGTTTGGGGCTACCTGAGCTGCAAAAGGGTCATGTGGTGGCCGCCCAGGCAACTGAGGGAGTCGGTGTGTGCCGATGCGTGTCGACCAGGGTATGTCCGCGCCTGGGAGCAAGGAAGTCCGCCGATTGTGCTCATCATATACCCACGTATAGCACATATCTTCCATACGTGCGCAAAGCTGTAAGACGTGCCCCGCGCGAAGTTGGCTTTCACCGACATGTAAAAGCCAACTGGGTCTGAAGAGCCAACGCCAGGCACACAGGGCAAATCACTTATATTTGGATGTAGCGATTTTAAGCAATGTCAGCGCAGGCCAAGCCAGTGTGCGACTTGAAAGTTCAAGGAAAATCCTTGCCGCGCTCAGGAGCCCGCAAGGTTTAACCTTGCCTTTGGAGTGCCGTGTGCAATGTATGAGGTGACAAGCAGAATGGGCTGAACAACGTCCCGCGTGCAGCCCCAAAAGGCCGAAAAACCGGGCGCCGAAGTACCGTGCCCCCACACCCTTCGCGCCACTGCCCTGCATAAGTCGTGGAATCTGACTTCCCAACAGTGTGACTCGGGCTGACGATTACGCTGCAGCCCCGGTGTCCCCGCCACTGGATACTAGAGGTCTGTCCGCAAGCGCAGCGCAGTCATAGCTGGGGTTACTTCCATGGCGCATGGCAAAACCAACAGCGCCAAATGCCTGGGTGCGCCACTTAGCAGCAGTGGTGGGGCCGCTCCACGCAGAACCATGTGAAAGCGATGGCGCCCCGACGAGGCCAGCTAGCACCGAGTACACTAGGGGTGTGGCTACCCGGAATTGGTGACGGCAGTCCTGACAACATGCGTGTATGGAAATGCCGGCGTGCGCGCGCAAGCGAATTTTTAGACCGCCCATGCGCCCATGCAGCGCGCCGTACAGCCTTTCCCGCAGCAGCGCCAGGTTGCACAGCAAAATCATACCACGTATATCGTATGAGCCCCAAAGGCCAGCAATTGGCGGCATACGCAAGGTGCACGTATAAGTCAGGGCGACATGGTCCGTTCCCAAACCGCGCACAGCTTCTTCGCAGTTTCTTAAAGAGCGCAGCAAACTATACATACGGACTTCCTAAGGGGGCGCGTAGGGCCATGTGAGCAAACTCGACTGGAAATCGAACCGTTCTCAGGCTAGGAAGCGAGTTTGGGCGTGCGGGCAAGAGCTAATTGTAAAGGGAGGCAAAGACAGGGCGCAAGGCTTCATTGGGTGCGCAAACGTGACCATGACTTTTGCAGCGTAGTGTGCGCTTCGGCCTCTGTAAGCCCGCATGCAATGCACAAGTGGGTCACGGTTCTAGCAGACAGAACTCTCAAGCATGTCAGTATTAGGCTGGAGGGCTCACCGAACTCGGAATGCGGGCCGGCTTTCAGGTCGGGAGGCACCAAGGGAGGCACGGACAGGCGTGCCGGGCAGATTTGCTCTGCAGATCGAGTGAGTCCGCCGGCGACTAAAGCCCGCACGCTCAAGTCGATGCATATAACTTCGTGTTTTACAGTGGATTGGAATGGTTTGCTTGTGTATCGAGCGGATTACTGGCCAGGAAGGCGACCCCCATGGCCCGCATGGGCGCGACGAGCCCTACCTCTGTTTTGCTCAGCCGACGCACAAGCAGTCCCTACACAAGCGCCAATACAATCACAGCGAGAAATTCAGTGCCAAAAGTTGCTTAGAATCTGTCGCCGTGCCTCAGTTTAGGGCAAGCTCAGTGAGGGCCAAGCTATCGCGCTGAACCAGGCCCCGCCTGAGCATTCTCACACAACCATCGCATCCAAAGTGTGCAGAGGACGCGTTGCAGCTTCTCAGACCGCCAGTGGACGACGCGCGGGGGGCATTACATAATTCATTTCGTCGGCTTGCGAGAGCAGCGCGCTGGCAGGGATGTTCCTACGGAGCTGCTTCAGAGGCTTACCTAATGATGGAATGCAGGCGCAACACGGAAGCAGGTGCGCTGAGCGTGCTTTCTCGCGGTGACTTTTGGCGTTCGAGCCTGACTGAAGCTGACTGATGTTTTTTGCAGCGCTGCGCTTGGAGCAAGGCAAAAGCGGTCACGCGCCATATCAGATAGCGTCGACGGCGACTTGAGCGCGCGCAGCAGCTTGACGGCCAAGGGCGCGGACATGGGATGCCCCTCCGGCACTAGCAGCCAGCTCGAGACCGCCAACGACGTGAACCTGGCAACACTGCAACCTTCGACTTCGTTTCACTGTGAAGCGGACGCGGCGGCTCCTGCCGCGAACCCCGTCCTGGAGGCCACAACTGCCGACGTGGTCATGGCCGACGCCCCGGCCACCACGGCAACAGCACCAGCACTGCCGCCGCCTGCCTCTGAGGAGGTTACTGCCGTGCCCACAACGCTGCCCCCCATCGCGGTGGCGCAGAATACGGCGGGCAGCGAGGAGGGCGCGGCCCCGCCCCCGCTGACCTCCGGCCCCAGCACCCCGCTGTCGGGCCGCATCGGCGGCACCGCGGGCGGCAGCGCGGCCCAGCGCCAGCAGCTCATGGCGTCGCGGTACAAGGACATGCAGGTGGAGCAGGTCGCCGAGTGCCCCGCGTCCACCATCCTGGAGGGGCTCAGTCTGTCGCAGCAGCAGCTCGGGTGGGTGCGTGTGGGAACGCGTGACGGCGTGTGCGTCATGTGTGTGTCGCGTGTGTTTGGCGGGGAGTGGTTGGGTTGCGATGCGCGGCGCCAGGGGTATTGCAGCAGCAGGGATGGCAACGCATACGGCTCGCACAGTAAACCCCTGGCGACAGTTGCAAAATCGCCCTGGGCCGCGCGCACGTGCTTGACGACGTGTTACTAACTGTGTTAGTCATACATGGGGTTTACCGTACTCACAGTAACCTTGGTGCTGGTCACCTACTGCTGTTGCTCACCATGTCTACAGGCGCGGCAGCTTTGGCATCGTGATGTCAGGTGCGCGATGAGGCAGCGGGCAGCGCCATGACTAACATGAGCAGCACGAGCCGGCCTGGCGGCCTCACCGCGTGTGCATGCAAAGCCCCAATGCCCGCCGCCCCCTACCTCAACAAGTCACAAGTCGCGACGCTCACCTGGCCTGCAGGCACCTACCACGGCCTGCCCTGCGCGGTCAAGGTTTTGATTGCAAACAGCCTGGACAAATCGGCGCTGAGCGAGGTGCGGCGGCATTCCGGGTACACGGCCTGTTATTGTTACCACAGTTGAACGCACCGGTCGCCTGCCCTGGCCATGGCATGAGCTTGCTGCTGCCGCCCCCACACCGAACACCGTGCCCCCGTCTCACCCGCGTATCCCTCGCGATTTGCCCGTGCAGCTGGTGCTGGCGCCGCAAATCTCCCACGCAAACGTGGTGCAGACCTTCACCAGCCGCACCGCCCGCCTCACGCACGAGTTCTTCGACATGCTGGAGGGCGGCGACAGCACGCGGTGAGGGTTGGGGGCGCGCCTTGAGGTGGTGGCGTTCGCATTGGTGCGGACTGTCCTCGGTATGCCGTACGAGCGTGAAATGCCCTTGCAAAGCAAGCATTTTTAGGCGCCATGCCGTGCCGTGCCGGCCGTCCACTCACAGAGCTTTTCGATGTTGCGCATGCGCAGGCCCGCACCGCAGCCGCGCGACCCCACGCGGCCGCGCCTGCTGCAGCCCATCCCGCTGCAGTCCGGGGATGGCTTCGGCGACCCCGGCTGCGGCATTGTCAGCGTTCGCAACCCGTACACCGTACTCCACTCGCTGCTGTACGAGTTCCGCGCCACCACCAACCAGTTCATGGTCATCGTGGTCCAGGTGAGCGAGGGGGGCACATTACATGCCGTGCCGTGCCGTACAAGCCACACGCTCACACAATCCCGGCCCGACCTCTGACCTCCCGTTGCCTACACACATGCACATACGCGCCTGCAGGAGCTGTGCACCAAGACCACGCTGCACAACGCCATCCGCCGCGGCATCTTCATGCCCAGCGCGCAGTGGACAGTGCGCCTGGTAAGCAGTCCCACTAGCCCGCATCTGGGGGCGCGGCAGTTATCTGAGCAATTTCCATACCTGCACATACCGGGGCTTGTTCCTGTGGCGGCGCGCACGTGGTCAATCTTAACCTGGCTGCTGCCTGCTGCACACGAAAACCCGCAGGCCCGGCGCGCGCTGCTGCGCACCGCTGTGGAGGTCGCGCGGGGTCTGTTGCACCTGCACGACACCGTGAGTAATGGCCGGCGGGCGGCGGCTCGTATGATATGTCCGGGTGCTATGATGCTCTGACTATTTGTGAGCTTGCATCTCTGGGCCAGCTATGCTGCTAGCAAGCAGACCAACCAGCAAGGTTCAACAGGTCCGAAGCGCCACCAACCTTTCTCCCTTCGCATACGTATATCCCGCATGCCCACAGGGCGTGGTGCACGGCGACATCAAGCCGCAGAACGTGCTGCTGGCCAGCAGCCGCGACGACCGCCGCGGCTTCAAGGCCAAGGTGGCGGACTTCGGCCTGGTGCGTGTACCGTAGCGCGTGCAGGGCGGCCGCGTGGTGCTTGCAGGGTGGTGTGATGCGCTTGCGCCCTTGCTGCTTCCTGAATAAATGCTCCGAAACATAAAGGGTTTACCTGCGCTTCTCTCCATTTGCCTGCCGCTCCTAAACACCATACGCCCATATCTCATTACTGTGCAGGCGCACGTGCTCCCACTCGCGACCAGCAGCCTCCACACCGAGACCACCGGCTCGCCCGCCTACATGGTGGGCACGCCCGCGCACTCGCGTGACAGTGAAGCCATGCCAGCTGCTTTGATTGGCCTAGCGAGGCCATGCCAGCTGCTTTGATTGGCCTAGCGAGGCACGCGCGCTCGGCAAGCATGTCAGCTATTCACCACGCGCGTGCGCCGCGTGCTTGTCCTGTCCTCTGCTGACCGCCTCGCTCCTGTTTCTGCACTTGCCTGCAGGCGCCCGAGGCGTTCCGCGGCAGCGTCAGCCGCGCCGCGGACGTGTGGTCGCTGGGCGTGTGCATCCATGAGATGCTCACCGGTCGCCGGCCCTTCGCCGACCTGCCCGACGGTGAGTGACACACGCACGTGCATCAGACATCGTCTGTCTGACTTGCGGCAGTCCGGGCAGAAGTAGGCTCTAGGCATGCGGCAGCAGCAGCAGAGGTCCGCCCAGCGCTTGAACGATTGGCCTGGCATGGATGGTTGGCCCTGCTAACAACCCTAAACCCCGCCCCGCCCCAGGCCCCGACGTGCTCGAGGCCATCCGCGAGGGCCGTGTGCAGCTGGTGTGGCCGCGGGACCTGGAGATGGCGCAAGACATTATCGCCATTGGCAAGCGCTGCCTGAACCTGGACCCCGCGCAGCGCCCGGCCCTCACCGAGATCGTCGAGGTCGGTGGATGGATAGGGAGTATTGCCTGGGCTGCATTGGGCTCGTGTAATGTGCCGTGCGTGTGTGGCGCCCCGGGGCTCACACAGCCATGGTTGCCCGCAGCAGCGCTTGCGCACTGCTGTCCTTCGCGTCACTCAATGGGAATGGTGGGCGCTGGCCTTCCCTGCGGGACCCTGTCACAGGACCTGGTGAACATCGAGCGCAACATCCGCGCCGAGCTGCTCGCGCCCATTGTGGCGGAGCAGGTGGCGGCGGAGATGGCGGCCGAGTCTGAGAGGCTGGCGGGGCTGTCGCAGCAGCAGCTCCGTGAGCTGGCGCGCGCGCGGCTCGCTGACCTGCTGGGCACCGGCGACTCCCTCTCCGCGGCAGCCGGCGGGGAACAGGCAGCCGGCGGGGAACAGGCAGCCGGCGCTTGAATGGCTGGCTGCACGTGCTTTTTGACGACGTCCCAATGCGCTGCTAGCACCGCGCGTGCCTGTGGTGTGTGAGGGCAGGTGGATGTGGTACAGGTGGGTCGCCATGACTGCTCCTGACGCCATTATAAAGGCGGAAAGTTTACCCATATGATCGCCGTACCGTGCTGCTGCTGTGCGAGTTTCAAGGATCCGTGGGGCCTTATCACAAGGCAGTTAGGGGGGCACTAGACTTAGGTCTTACCGATGACTGCTAGGTGGCGGAATGGAGGTGTTGGAGGCATGACGGGCAGATCGCCGTGTGGATATACGTGTTCATTTTTATTGCTTGATGGGCTGCGTGTGTGGGGGTTTCCTACATCAGTGCCGCCTGGGAACACACCGGGCTGCGTTTTGTGAGTACTGCGTATCAAATCTTTGAAACACGTGTGATATTGCTTCGGCCTGGTTGAGGGCCGCCTGCGGAGATAGCAACGGGGACCCGGGGTGCACTAGCCAGAACTGCTTCGCCGGTTAAGGTACCGGTATGTGAGAGCCAGAACTGCTTCGCCGGTTAAGGTACCGGTATGTGAGAGACGAGCGAGACTGCTGCGCGCTGAGTGTTGCTAGTGCTTCTGATATGGATGGTTGGATATTCTTGCTGGGGTTCGGATGTATGCGCGTGAGTATTGATGCATTCGTGCGTGGCACGCACGATGGAGTGGGCACGGCTGAGCCCCGGTGAACAAACGAACTCGTGGTGGTAGCCCAGCAGTCGAAGGGTGGTGCTTAATCTGCAAATGCTGGGTTCTGTGGCGTGCCGAGTGACGGCCACACAGCAGGGAGCCGGACATCCAAAACCATTCAACATGCTGGCGGTTAGGCGGCATTAAGCGGACAGTAAATGTTAAGCCAGCCACGCGGGTAGTACTCAGGTTACTTGTCAGGGAGCGCGGTGCGCATAGATCAACTGCTGATGGTGTCATTACATTGCCGCCCGGTTTCAAATAATATTTCTGCCGCTGTATACGTGCGGTTATCTCATCTTATTGCAAACCCGGGCCACGGTGCTCGTGAGTACGACATGTGTACGGAGGTATGTTTGATTTTGTGTGGAGCACCATAATTTGAGGCTCCTTCATCACCAAGATTGGGTAATAAGATGGCGTCTGGAAATGCTAGTTACCGAAGATGCGGAAGCGTGCGTGGGGCCTAGCTTGCAATGGGGCCGAGCACGCGACCGGAGGTGTGCATGTGTCAATACGCGGGCTGGGAATGCCGACAGGCCACGGCTGGTGTATGCGTGTGCCTTGTCGAATCATGAGGCGGGTAATGTCGCAAGGGCTGGGCGAGGTGCAAGTAGGGGGCGGATGCCAGGACGCAGCTGCTAGCTGCTTTGCAGACAGCTGCTGCTGCGGCGTGGTGGCTGTCTGCAAGCGGCTAGGGGTTGCCTGGGCTAAGGCAATGTGCAGGGCGTTCATAGCACCGTATTGCGGCGGGGGGCCCACGCGCGTGTGTGTATGGTGGTGGTGGGGGTCCATTTCCAATGTGTGGGTGGGTGGGTGGGGGGGAGATCTGCGGTGTGCCGTGGAGCCTAGGATTTCACACGTTGCTACGGTTTGGTTGGGCATTTGTGATGAGCGAGTACCGTACGCGACGCGTTTCAGCGTGTCCGCGCTGCGAACACAGCACCGCTCCAGTGGCACGGTTGGATCATGCAATGCTCATGCTGTGCATGTGGCGTAGTGCAGCGTGCGGACAGCGTGCTGTTGCAAAGGGCCAAAACGACATGCAAGATGCAGCATTGTGGCTACTAGTGGTCAGTACTGCGCGCATCAGATCGATCGGGCACTGCTGGCATCTCGCCCCCGCCCGTGGAGGGGGCTAATGCGGCGTGCTACTCTGTCCCATCGTGAATCCATGCACGCCGCGTGCATCCCCTGGGATTGTTGTGATTGTGCCCCCGACAGTGGCGTAGTACACGTTTATGCATGATATATGAGACAGGATACGTTGAGCAGGTCGCAACTTCCCATGCTATCTGTTGTTCTTTGCACGCGTTGCAAGTTGAAGCAGGTAGCGGGCCCCGGCGTAAAGTGAACCCGAGTTCACGCGTGGGCGCGAATGGCATTGGGCGCCTTTGTGTCTATTGCATGTGGATCAATAAGCCGACTTTCATTACAGTTGAAGAGGAAGGAGATTGAGTTTAGAAGATGGTGGCGCTCCCATGGGAGCAAGGCCTACTAGCCCAAGGCGCAGAGTAGGCTGTCGGCGCTGCAGGTGGCGCGCCCCTGAGGTCTAGAGCAGGGCGTCCGTACTAGTACGTGCTCGCTGGCTCGTGAGCTGCGTCAGCAGGTCCCTCCTGTAACCAATGCAATCTATTGCACGCGTACGTATGCCTTCAGCCTTCTGAGTTCAGACGCTGGTGGCGTTCCCTGCGCACCACTGACATGGCCCACGTAGTGTGGCCCACTTCGCTAGTGTAATATGTAGTTCTGTACAGGCCCTGCCCCCTTAACATAACGCTTTTCTTCTAGTCTTCTTCCTAGATCCCTGACACCTCTTCTTGTCTTCTAGACTCACGGTAGCAAAAAAACATGGTAAGGTCCAGCCGCGCTTGGGTGGCGCCTCCCAATGCGGCAAACCGCTACCTACCCCCACGCGCTGACGTCTTCCGCGTTCACAGAATCCCGCGGGCTGTGATTGTCTTACTTCTGGGCCGGCTGGTTGTGGCAAGGCTTGATTGGAAGTTGCGACTGTTTCCATTACAACTGCTATTGCGCGCTGCTGGATTTGCAGCAGCTCCTGAGGCAGACAGTGCACACCACCTGTGCCCGACAACATTCGGCACGCCGCCCGGCTACCGCCCTCCGCCCCTGAATCCCTAGTGCCGCCCAAGTTCCGAGTCATCCGCTCTAGCATGGCAGGGGCGGGGCTCCCACGCCACATACCCATTACTCCCAGATCTGACTCATCTCTGCTGTCGACTCCTACCATGACACACATCGCGCAACACAAAGGCTGTACGTAACACGACTACTAAAGGAATAAACTCTTGGCCAACAGGCACGCTCAGGGACCAAGTTGTCAAGCTTGACGATGTCCGCCTCGTCCCCCGCACACACTCCGCAGCGCACGCCACAGCCCCCTCCACCCAGGTTACGGCTGTGTTGCAGCAAGCGCTGGACAGGCGAGGCAGCTTCCACCGACCTTGCTCCCGCGCTCCGCTGCCGCTACTACCACCTGTGTGCGTCCGAAAAACTCCCTGACTGGCACCCGACGCCCACACGCGCTTCCCTTCAGACGCCCTCTCCTGGACTCGCCTGACCAGGCTTCGCTCTGCTGCAGGCCAGGCGGCGCAGGCCGTTCCCAGCGACAGCGGCACCGCCACTGCCCCAGGCCCACACCATGCGCCGCCGCCGCTTCTGCCGCGAATTCACCAAGCCACAAGCCCCGCACCAGCCGCCTCCGCTGCTCTCCGCCAGAGCCGCCGCTCCTGCTCCAGGCGTGCGGCAGCACGCCGCGCCGAGCAGCAAGCCCGCATCAGCCACGTCCGCTGCTGGTCGTTTACTTGTTGAGGGGCAGGTTGGACATCTGCTGCGCCAGGTGGGCGTTGAGCTCGGGGGTGATCTTGCCCTTGGCCTTGAGGATCTTGAACACGCGGGGGTCGATGTGCTTCAGGATCACCTCCTCGCACTCGGTGATCTTGTTCACCGGCACCTTGTCCAGGTAGCCCTTGGTGGCGGCGTACACCACCACGGTCTGGGGAGGGAAGGCGGCAGGGAGGGGGCGAGGCAAGGTGAAGCGGGAGGGTGGTGCGGTGAGGCGAGGAAGAGGTGAGCAAAGACGACCCGGCGCCAACAAGCAAATCAGTGGCTCGAGGAGCAAAGGAGCGCCGCTGTAGATTCCGCCATGCATGCCCCATCCCTGCAAGTTGCACGCCCGCAGCCGCAGCTGCGCCCGCCCCTTTCCCCGCCCCTCCTCTGGCCCCTGCCACCTCTCACCTGCTGCTCGATGGGCATGGGCACGAACTGCTTCTGCTTCAGCACCTCGGTCAGGCGCGCGCCGCGCTCCAGCACGTACTGCGTGGCGGCGTCCAGGTCCGAGCCGAACTGGGCGAAGGCGGCCACCTCGCGGTACTGCGCCAGCTCCAGCTTCAGCGTACCCGCCACCTGCTTCATGCCGGGGAACTGCGCGGCGGAGCCCACGCGGGACACCGACAGACCCACGTTCAGGGCGGGGCGGATACCCTTGTAGAACAGCTCAGTCTCCAGGAAGATCTGGCCGTCCGTGATGGAAATCACGTTGGTGGCGATGTAGGCCGACACGTCACCTGGACACCGGGGGCGGGGGGGGAAGAGGCGAGCAGCAGCGGGAGCCGTCAGCGGCAATCGTTGCACATGGCACCAGCCGCTTGCAACGTGCTTCGCGAACTCTACAAACTTTTATGTGGTACGTGGGCAGCACGCAAAGCCACCATCACAAACAAACCCGCATATGATTACATGTAGACTCACCGGCCTGGGTCTCGATGACGGGGAAGGCGGTCAGCGAGCCGCCGCCCATGGCGGCCGACAGCTTGGAGGCGCGCTCCAGCAGGCGCGAGTGCAGGTAGAACACGTCACCGGGAACGCCTCGCGGCCGGGCGGGCGGCGCAGCAGCAGCGACATCTGGCGGTAGGCCACCGACTGCTTCGACAGGTCGTCGTAGATGATCACGGCGTGCTTGCCGGTGTCGCGGAAGTACTCGGCCATGGCGCAGCCAGAGTAGGGCGCCAGGAACTGCGGGGGGGAGGGGAGGGGGGGCGACACGGCGGCGTGGGTGTGGGAGGAGAGGCATGAGGGATGTTCGGGATATGGGCAGCGTGGGGTGGACTGAGGTATGAAGTCGAGTGCAGGGCAAGGGCAGGCCGGCCAACACCAGGGCTACTACTGCCTACTGCGCGACAGCATGATCTGCGCGCACGCGGCGCACCTGCAGGGGAGCGGCGTCCGAGGCTGTGGCGGACACGATGATGGTGTACTTGAGCGCGCCGGTCTGCGCGAACAGCTTCACCAGGTTGGCCACGGTGGAGCGCTTCTGGCCAATGGCCACGTACACGCAGTACACGCGGTTCTTTTTGTTGGTGAGGCCGTTCAGGTAGTTTCTGGTGCAGGATGCAGTCCAGCGCCACGGCGGTCTTGCCGGTCTGGCGATCGCCAATGATCAGCTCACGCTGGCCGCGGCCGATGGGCACCAGCGCGTCCACGGCCTTGACGCCGGTGTACAGCGGCTCGCGCACCGACTGGCGGGCAATGATACCTGGAGTGGTAGCGGGCGCGGGTGCGGGGAGGGGCGCGCGGGGACGTCAGACGTCAAAGTGCAGTCGCTGTGTAAAATGCGTGTAGGCATGAGCCCTTCCTCGTGCATCGCCTTTTAATCCGTTCAATCCCAACGCCTGCCCCAATCCCCGTGCGCTGGCGTGGCAGAGCCCAGGAGCTGTCCCCGCATACTGGCAGTGCTGTCCACACCTCCAGTGCACCACTGCACCCTTGCCCAACATGCCGATTCCCCCGCTGAGCAGCCATCGTCTCTGGCTTGACTCCAATATGCCCGTCCTGGCGACGACAGCTCCGCGCAACTTGCTGGCCTCCTCCAGGCTGCTTGCGATCCGCCAAGACTTCTGTCGCCTGTACCCGTTGGCGGTTCCTTCGCCCCTGCCTCCCAAGGTCCCATCCCTTCCTTTTACCCCCTCCCCCCCCGCCCGTCTAGCACTTCCCCTCCCATCGCCTGCTCCATCTCTCTCACCCGGCGCCTTCAGCTCCACCAGCGACGAGCGCACGTTGGTCAGCGGACCCTTGCCGTCAATGGGCTGGCCCAGCGCGTCCACCACGCGGCCCAGAGTGCCGGGGCCGATGGGCACGTTCACGATCTGGCCAGTGCGGTACACCAGGTCGCCCTGGTGGATCAGCGAGTCGTTACCGAACACGACCACACCCACGTGGTCGGCCTGCAGGTTCAGGGCCATGCCCTTCACGCCGCTGTCGAAGCACACCAGCTCACCGGCCTGCGGCGGTGCAGGCAGGAAGGGGAGGGGGTGCGGTTCAGTCCGTAGCAAGGGCCCCAGCACAAATGCGGTAGCATATGCCAGCTTTTGAGTTGCGACAACTCCCCCCACAACCCATGTTGCGTGCTCCAGGCAGGGAGTCTAAAGCGTTCGCCAGCGGCAACCACCGCATCGCCGCGACCTCCTCAGTGTCCCCCACCAGCCGGCCCACCCTCCCCCTCCCTTCTTGTCCCCGCTCCCCCCGCGCCGCCCCCCCCCACCCCGCGCCACTCGGACCCTCGCACCTGCACGCTCTTCAGGCCGTACACGCGGGCAATACCGTCACCGACGGACAGCACGCGGCCCAGGTGGATAACCGGGGGCTGGTACTGCTTCTCCCACTCCTTGACGGCCGGAATGAGCTTCTCCGAAACATGGTTAATCAGGTACTTGCTGGTGAACTTGGGCTTGCGCAGCTCGTCCAGCGCCTTAGCATCGCTGGCGAACGCGCGGCTGGCGCGGATGAGCGCCTACCGGAAAACAGCGACATCCGATTAGCGCTTCCGGCACTGCGCATGCAGCCCCTCCCAATGCTCATATCAATGAGCTTACCTGCTCGGCACGCTTGGACAGCGCGAAGCCACCCTCCAGGCTGCGCAGCAACACCATCGCCCGCACGTGTAAATGCATCGATTTCGGAGCACACAGAGCCCGCATGGACCCAGCAATCTTACCTGGCACCCGTCTGGGAGCTCAGCTGCAGCAGGCCTGCATAAGCGAGGGTATTGCGGGCAGGGCACCGCCGAGTCACGACACTGGCCGACCATGCGCGCACGCTTGCGACGCCACCGTCCCGAACTCACCCGCACGGGCAAGAGAAAGCGCCTGGCTGCGCATGGTTCCGATTAGCCAACCAGAGAAGGGGGCCTCCCACTCCTGAACAGGGAAGACGAGGGAGAGGCGCGGCCATCAGAAATGAACGAAACGTAGCGGAGTTCCCCCCGATCGCGACATTCTGGCCGCAGCGCGCGTGAAGCAGTTGCATTACACATCGAGCTTAGATCCTAGCCTAGGCGTGGTGTCCGCAGGGCCTTGCCCGAGAGGCTGACCTTCTGATGGGATCAATGGCACCGCTCTGGCACCGCGACGAACCTACTGAACGGATGGCTTGCACCGTCCCTACGACTGCTATAGACCTTCGCAAGTGCAGGAGGTCAGTTTGGGCGAAATTATGCCCATGCGCAATGAGGCGCCCGCATGGAGCGGATCGCCTGCAAGACTCCAAGCCCCAAACAATGCACCGGTATATACATGCGTGATGCATAGCGTGCATGCGCTGCTGAGGACGTCGCGGGGCGTTTGCGTCTGGCTTCATGTCGGAGCAAAGCGCCGATTGTGCACACTCGGTTTGTCTCCCCCGCGCATAAAGATTGAAGCAAAACACGTGATTGATGATGGTGCAAAGTGCATGGGAAAGTAACAGGGTGTGAAAGGCCCGCCCTGGCTCGCGACACGATGCGCGGCACGATGCTCGGGCTGCCCTTCCTTCGCGTCAGAACTTTGAGGACCCGTTTCTTCAGTCAGCAGAGCGGCGCCTGTGATAAAACATGACGCTTTGGGAGACGAGAGTGTGCAGACGTGGCACGCGCGGCGGGGGGGCTTTCCGGTTTGCACAGGGAACTCTGTGCCTGCCTCTCCCGGGGAGGTCCTCGCAGGGCAGTCCTCCCCTGCTCGCAGTCATTCCGTGCTGTCAAACCTGCTCGCAAATCCACATCTACGCTAACGCGAGCTTTGAGAAGTTGCCCT
>JAEHOC010000186.1:0-51614 GCA_016834605.1 Chlamydomonas incerta | reverse complement strand
CTTTCCTGGCGAGGGGCATGAAAGGCAGTGCGTGTGCTTGCGAGACCTACCCCGCATTTCGCCCGGCAGCCAGAGCGTTCCCCCGGCCTGCCCTTTCCTAGCGCGGCGCATGAACGGCAGTGCGTGTGCTTGCGAGACCTACCCCGCATTTCGCCCGGCAGCCAGAGCGTTCCCCCGGCCTGCCCTTTCCTGGGCGGCACTTGAACGACAGTGCGTGTGAATGCGCATGTGAGACCTACCCCGAATGTCGCCCGGCGTCCAGAGCGTTCCACCGGCCTGCCCTTTCCTGGCGCGGGGCATAAAAGGCAGTGCGTGTGCTTGCGAGACCTACCCCGCATTTCGCCCGGCAGCCAGAGCGTTCCCCCGGCCTGCACTTTCCTGGCGAGGGGCATGAAAGGCAGTGCGTGTGCGTGCGAGACCTACCGTGCATTTCGCCCGGCAGCCAGAACGTTCCCCCGGCCTGCCATTTCCTGGCGCGGGGCATGAACGGCAGTGCGTGTGAATGAGCATGTGAGCCCTTCCCCGCATTTCGCCCGGCGTCCAGAGCGTTCCCCCGGCCTGCCCTTTCCTGGCGCGGCACTTGAACGGCAGTGCGTGTGAATGCGCATGTGAGCCCTACCCCGCATTTCGCCCGGCAGCCAGAGCGTTCCCCCGGCCTGCCCTTTCCTGGCGCGGCACTTGAACGGCAGTGCGTTTGCTTGCGAGCCCTACCCCGAATGTCGCCCGGCAGCCAGAGCGTTCCCCCGGCCTGCCCTTTCCTAGCGCGGCACTTGAACGGCAGTGCGTGTGCTTGCGAGCCTGTGAGCCCTTCCCCGCATTTCGCCCGGCGTCCAGAGCGTTCCCCCGGCCTGCCCTTTCCTGGGGCGGCACTTGAACGGCAGTGCGTGTGAATGCGCATGTGAGACCTTCCCCGAATGTCGCCCGGCAGCCAGAGCGTTCCCCCGGCCTGCCCTTTCCTAGCGCGGCACTTGAACGGCAGTGCGTATGAATGCGCATGTGAGACCTACCCCGAATGTCGCCCGGCAGCCAGAGCGTTCCCCCGGCCTGCCCTTTCCTGGCGCGGCACTTGAACGGCAGTGCGTGTACATGCGCATGTGAGACCTACCCCGAATGTCGCCCGGCAGCCAGAGCGTTCCCCCGGCCTGCCCTTTCCTGGCGCAGGGCATGAACGGCAGTCCGAGTGCGTGTGCTTCCGAGCCCTACCCCGAATGTCGCCCGGCAGCCAGAGCGTTCCCCCGACCTGCCCTTTCTTGGTACGGGTCGTGAACGGCAGTGCATGTGCATGCGAGACCTACCCCGCATTTCGCCCGGCAGCCAGAGCGATACCCCGGCCTGCCCTTTCTTGGTGCGGGTCGTGAACGGCAGTGCATGTGCATGCGAGCCCTACCCCGCATTTCGCCCGGCAGCCAGAGCGATACCCCGGCCTGCCCTCTCCTGGCGCGGGGCGTGAACGGCAGTGCGTGTGCATGCGAGCCCTACCCCGCATTTCGCCCAGCAGCCAGTGCGATACCCCGGCCTGCCCTTTCCTGGCGCGGGGCGTGAGCGGCAGTGCGTGTGCATGCGAGCCCTACCCCGCATTTCGCCCGGCAGCCAGAGCGATATCCCGGCCTGCCCTTTCCTGGTGCGGGGCGTGAGCGGCAGTGCGTGTGCATGCGAGCCCTACCTCGCATTTCGCCCGGCAGCCAGAACGATACCCCGGCCTGCTCTTTCCTTGCGCGGGGCGTGAACGGCAGTGCGTGTGCATGCGAGCCCTACCCCGCATTTCGCCCGGCAGCCAGAGCGATATCCCGGCCTGCCCTTTCCTGGTGCGGGGCGTGAGCGGCAGTGCGTGTGCATGCGAGCCCTACCTCGCATTTCGCCCGGCAGCCAGAACGATACCCCGGCCTGCTCTTTCCTTGCGCGGGGCGTGAACGGCAGTGCGTGTGCATGCGAGCCCTACCCCGCATTTCGCCCGGCAGCCAGAGCAATATCCCGGCCTGCCCTTTCCTGGCGCGGGGCATGAACGGCAGTGTATGTGCATGCGAGCCCTACCCCGCATTTCGCCCGGCAGCCAGTGCGATACCCCGGCCTGCCCTTTCCTGGCGCGGGGCGTGAGCGGCAGTGCGTGTGCATGCGAGCCCTACCCCGCATTTCGCCCGGCAGCCAGAGCGATATCCCGGCCTGCCCTTTCCTGGTGCGGGGCGTGAACGGCAGTGCATGTGCATGCGAGCCCTACCCCGCATTTCGCCCGGCAGCCAGAGCGATACCCCGGCCTGCCCTCTCCTGGCGCGGGGCGTGAACGGCAGTGCGTGTGCATGCGAGCCCTACCCCGCATTTCGCCCGGCAGCCAGTGCGATACCCCGGCCTGCCCTTTCCTGGCGCGGGGCGTGAGCGGCAGTGCGTGTGCATGCGAGCCCTACCCCGCATTTCGCCCGGCAGCCAGAGCGATATCCCGGCCTGCCCTTTCCTGGTGCGGGGCGTGAGCGGCAGTGCGTGTGCATGCGAGCCCTACCTCGCATTTCGCCCGGCAGCCAGAACGATACCCCGGCCTGCTCTTTCCTTGCGCGGGGCGTGAACGGCAGTGCGTGTGCATGCGAGCCCTACCCCGCATTTCGCCCGGCAGCCAGAGCAATATCCCGGCCTGCCCTTTCCTGGCGCGGGGCGTGAACGGCAGTGCATGTGCATGCGAGCCCTACCCCGCATTTCGCCCGGCAGCCAGTGCGATACCCCGGCCTGCCCTTTCCTGGCGCGGGGCGTGAGCGGCAGTGCGTGTGCATGCGAGCCCTACCCCGCATTTCGCCCGGCAGCCAGAGCGTTCCCCCGGCCTGCCCTTTCCTGGCGCGGCACTTGAACGACAGTGCATGTGCATGCGAGCCCTACCTCGCATTTCGCCCGGCAGCCAGAGCGTTCCCCCGGCCTGCCCTTTCCTGGCGCGGCACTTGAACGGCAGTGCATGTGCATGCGAGCCCTACCCCGCATTTCGCCCGGCAGCCAGAGCGATATCCCGGCCTGCCCTTTCCTGGTGCGGGGCGTGAGCGGCAGTGCGTGTGAATGCGAGCCCTACCCCGCATTTCGACCGGCAGCCAGAGCGTTCCCCCGGCCTGCCCTTTCCTGGCGCGGCACTTGAACGGCAGTGCATGTGCATGCGATCCCTACCTCGCATTTCGCCCGGCAGCCAGAGCAATATCCCGGCCTGCCCTTTCCTGGCGCGGGGCGTGAGCGGCAGTGCGTGTGCATGCGAGCCCTACCCCGCATTTAACCCGGCAGCCAGTGCGATACCCCGGCCTGCCCTTTCCTGGCGCGGGGCGTGAGCGGCAGTGCGTGTGCATGCGAGCCCTATCCCGCATTTCGCCCGGCAGCCAGAGCGTTCCCCCGGCCTGCCCTTTCCTGGCGCGGCACTTGAACGGCAGTGCGAGTGAATGCGAGCCCTACCCCGCATTTAACCCGGCAGCCAGAGCGATACCCCGGCCTGCCTTTTCCTGGCGCGGGGCGTGAACGGCAGTGCGTGTGCATGCGAGCCCTACCCCGCATTTCACCCAGCAGCCAGAGCGATACCCCGGCCTGCCCTTTCCTGGCGCGGGGCGTGAACGGCAGTGCGTGTGCATGCGAGCCCTACCCCGCATTTCGCCAAGCAGCCAGACCGTTCCCCCGACCTGCCCTTTCCTGGCGAGGGGCGTGAACGACAGTGCATGTGCATGCGAGCCCTACCTCGCATTTTGCCCGGCAGCCAGAGCGATACCCCGGCCTGCCCTTTCTTGGTGCGGGGCGTGAACGGCAGTGCGTGTGCATGCGAGCCCTATCCCGCATTTAACCCGGCAGCCAGAGCGTTCCCCCGGCCTGCCCTTTGTTGGCGCGGGGCGTGAACGACAGTGCATGTGCATGCGAGCCCTACCTTGCATTTCGCCCGGCAGCCAGAGCGATACCCCGGCCTGCCCTTTCCTGGCGAGGGGCGTGAACGACAGTGCGTGTGCATGCGAGCCCTATCCCGCATTTCGCCAAGCAGCCAGACCGTTCCCCCGACCTGCCCTTTCCTGGCGAGGGGCGTGAACGACAGTGCATGTGCATGCGAGCCCTACCCCGCATTTAACCCGGCAGCCAGAGCGTTCCCCCGGCCTGCCCTTTGTTGGCGCGGGGCGTGAACGACAGTGCATGTGCATGCGAGCCCTACCTTGCATTTCGCCCGGCAGCCAGTGCGATATCCCGGCCTGCTCTTTCCTTGCGCGGGGCGTGAACGGCAGTGCGTGTGCATGCGAGCCCTACCCCGCATTTAACCCGGCAGCCAGAACGATACCCCGGCCTGCTCTTTCCTTGCGCGGGGCGTGAACGGCAGTGCGTGTGCATGCGAGCCCTACCCCGCATTTCGCCCGGCAGCCAGAGCAATATCCCGGCCTGCCCTTTCCTGGCGCGGGGCGTGAACGGCAGTGCATGTGCATGCGAGCCCTACCCCGCATTTAACCCGGCAGCCAGAGCGATATCCCGGCCTGCTCTTTCGTGGCGAGGGGCGTGAACGACAGTGCATGTGCATGCGAGCCCTATCCCGCATTTCGCCCGGCAGCCAGAGCGATACCCCGGCCTGCCCTTTCCTGGCGAGGGGCGTGAACGACAGTGCATGTGCATGCGAGCCCTATCCCGCATTTCACCCAGCAGCCAGAGCGATACCCCGGCCTGCCCTTTCCTGGCGCGGTGCATGAACGGCAGTGCGTGTGAATGCGCATGTGAGCCGTTCCCCGCATGTCGCCCGGCAGCCAGAGCGTTCCCCCGGCCTGCCCTTTCCTGGCGCGGGGCGTGAACGGCAGTGCGAGTGTATGCGAGCCCTACCCCGCATTTCGCCCGGCAGCCAGAGCGTTCCCCCGGCCTGCCCTTTCTTGATGCGGGTCGTGAACGGCAGTGCATGTGCATGCGAGCCCTACCCCGCATTTCGCCCGGCAGCCAAAGAGTTTTCTTGGCCTGCCCTCTCCTGGCGCGGGGCGTGAACGGCAGTGCGTGTGCATGCGAGCCCTACCCCGCATTTCGCCCGGCAGCCAGTGCGATACCCCGGCCTGCCCTTTCCTGGCGCGGGGCGTGAGCGGCAGTGCGTGTGTATGCGAGCCCTACCCCGCATTTCGCCCGGCAGCCAGAGCGTTCCCCCGGCCTGCCCTTTCCTGGTGCGGGGCGTGAGCGGCAGTGCGTGTGCATGCGAGCCCTACCTCGCATTTCGCCCGGCAGCCAGAACGATACCCCGGCCTGCTCTTTCCTTGCGCGGGGCGTGAACGGCAGTGCGTGTGCATGCGAGCCCTACCCCGCATTTCGCCCGGCAGCCAGAGCAATATCCCGGCCTGCCCTTTCCTGGCGCGGGGCGTGAACGGCAGTGCATGTGCATGCGAGCCCTACCCCGCATTTAACCCGGCAGCCAGAGCGATATCCCGGCCTTCCCTTTCCTGGCGCGGGGCGTGAACGGCAGTGCGTGTGCATGCGAGCCCTACCCCGCATTTCGCCCGGCAGCCAGAGCGTTCCCCCGGCCTGCCCTTTCTTGGTGCGGGTCGTGAACGGCAGTGCATGTGCATGCGAGCCCTACCCCGCATTTCGCCCGGCAGCCAAAGAGTTCCCCCGGCCTGCCCTCTCCTGGCGCGGGGCGTGAACGGCAGTGCGTGTGCATGCGAGCCCTACCCCGCATTTCGCCCGGCAGCCAGTGCGATACCCCGGCCTGCCCTTTCCTGGCGAGGGGCGTGAGCGGCAGTGCGTGTGCATGCGAGCCCTACCCCGCATTTCGCCCGGCAGCCAGTGCGATATCCCGGCCTGCTCTTTCCTTGCGCGGGGCGTGAACGGCAGTGCGTGTGCATGCGAGCCCTACCCCGCATTTAACCCGGCAGCCAGAACGATACCCCGGCCTGCTCTTTCCTTGCGCGGGGCGTGAACGGCAGTGCGTGTGCATGCGAGCCCTACCCCGCATTTAACCCGGCAGCCAGAACGATACCCCGGCCTGCTCTTTCCTGGCGCGGGGCGTGAACGGCAGTGCATGTGCATGCGAGCCCTACCCCGCATTTAACCCGGCAGCCAGAGCGATATCCCGGCCTGCCCTTTCCTGGCGCGGGGCGTGAACGGCAGTGCGTGTGCATGCGAGCCCTACCCCGCATTTCGCCCGGCAGCCAAAGAGTTTTCCTGGCCTGCCCTCTCCTGGCGCGGGGCGTGAACGGCAGTGCATGTGCATGCGAGCCCTACCTCGCATTTTGCCCGGCAGCCAGAGCGATACCCCGGCCTGCCCTTTCTTGGTGCGGGGCGTGAACGGCAGTGCGTGTGCATGCGAGCCCTACCCCGCATTTCACCCAGCAGCTAGAGCGATACCCCGGCCTGCCCTTTCCTGGCGAGGGGCGTGAACGACAGTGCATGTGCATGCGAGCCCTATCCCGCATTTCGCCCGGCAGCCAGTGCGATACCCCGGCCTGCCCTTTCCTGGCGAGGGGCGTGAACGACAGTGCATGTGCATGCGAGCCCTATCCCGCATTTCACCCAGCAGCCAGAGCGTTCCCCCGGCCTGCCCTTTCTTGGTGCGGGTCGTGAACGGCAGTGCGTGTGTATGCGAGCCCTACCCCGCATTTCGCCCGGCAGCCAGAGCGTTCCCCCGGCCTGCCCTTTCTTGGTGCGGGTCGTGAACGGCAGTGCATGTGCATGCGAGCCCTACCCCGCATTTCGCCCGGCAGCCAAAGAGTTTTCCTGGCCTGCCCTCTCCTGGCGCGGGGCGTGAACGGCAGTGCGTGTGCATGCGAGCCCTACCCCGCATTTCGCCCGGCAGCCAGTGCGATACCCCGGCCTGCCCTTTCCTGGCGCGGGGCGTGAGCGGCAGTGCGTGTGCATGCGAGCCCTACCCCGCATTTAACCCGGCAGCCAGAGCGATATCCCGGCCTGCCCTTTCCTGGTGCGGGGCGTGAGCGGCAGTGCGTGTGCATGCGAGCCCTACCTCGCATTTCGCCCGGCAGCCAGAACGATACCCCGGCCTGCTCTTTCCTTGCGCGGGGCGTGAACGGCAGTGCGTGTGCATGCGAGCCCTACCCCGCATTTCGCCCGGCAGCCAGAGCAATATCCCGGCCTGCCCTTTCCTGGCGCGGGGCGTGAACGGCAGTGCATGTGCATGCGAGCCCTACCCCGCATTTAACCCGGCAGCCAGAGCGATATCCCGGCCTGCCCTTTCCTTGCGCGGGGCGTGAACGGCAGTGCGTGTGCATGCGAGCCCTATCCCGCATTTCGCCCGGCAGCCAGAGCGTTCCCCCGGCCTGCCCTTTCTTGGTGCGGGTCGTGAACGGCAGTGCATGTGCATGCGAGCCCTACCCCGCATTTCGCCCGGCAGCCAGAACGATACCCCGGCCTGCTCTTTCCTTGCGCGGGGCGTGAACGGCAGTGCGTGTGCATGCGAGCCCTACCCCGCATTTAACCCGGCAGCCAGAGCGTTCCCCCGGCCTGCCCTTTGTTGGTGCGGGTCGTGAACGGCAGTGCGTGTGCATGCGAGCCCTACCCCGCATTTCACCCAGCAGCTAGAGCGATACCCCGGCCTGCCCTTTCCTGGCGAGGGGCGTGAACGACAGTGCATGTGCATGCGAGCCCTATCCCGCATTTCGCCCGGCAGCCAGAGCGATACCCCGGCCTGCCCTTTCCTGGCGAGGGGCGTGAACGACAGTGCATGTGCATGCGAGCCCTATCCCGCATTTCACCCAGCAGCCAGAGCGTTCCCCCGGCCTGCCCTTTCTTGGTGCGGGTCGTGAACGGCAGTGCGTGTGTATGCGAGCCCTACCCCGCATTTCGCCCGGCAGCCAGAGCGTTCCCCCGGCCTGCCCTTTCTTGGTGCGGGTCGTGAACGGCAGTGCATGTGCATGCGAGCCCTACCCCGCATTTCGCCCGGCAGCCAAAGAGAGTTCCTGGCCTGCCTTTTCCTGGCGCGGGGCGTGAACGGCAGTGCGTGTGCATGCGAGCCCTACCCCGCATTTCGCCCGGCAGCCAGTGCGATACCCCGGCCTGCCCTTTCCTGGCGCGGGGCGTGAGCGGCAGTGCGTGTGCATGCGAGCCCTACCCCGCATTTAACCCGGCAGCCAGAGCGATATCCCGGCCTGCCCTTTCCTGGTGCGGGGCGTGAGCGGCAGTGCGTGTGCATGCGAGCCCTACCTCGCATTTCGCCCGGCAGCCAGAACGATACCCCGGCCTGCTCTTTCCTTGCGCGGGGCGTGAACGGCAGTGCGTGTGCATGCGAGCCCTACCCCGCATTTCGCCCGGCAGCCAGAGCAATATCCCGGCCTGCCCTTTCCTGGCGCGGGGCGTGAACGGCAGTGCATGTGCATGCGAGCCCTACCCCGCATTTAACCCGGCAGCCAGAGCGATATCCCGGCCTGCCCTTTCCTGGCGCGGGGCGTGAACGGCAGTGCGTGTGCATGCGAGCCCTACCCCGCATTTCGCCCGGCAGCCAGTGCGATACCCCGGCCTGCCCTTTCTTGGTGCGGGTCGTGAACGGCAGTGCATGTGCATGCGAGCCCTACCCCGCATTTCGCCCGGCAGCCAGAACGATACCCCGGCCTGCTCTTTCCTTGCGCGGGGCGTGAACGGCAGTGCGTGTGCATGCGAGCCCTACCCCGCATTTAACCCGGCAGCCAGAGCGTTCCCCCGGCCTGCCCTTTGTTCGTGCGGGTCGTGAACGGCAGTGCGTGTGCATGCGAGCCCTACCCCGCATTTCACCCAGCAGCTAGAGCGATACCCCGGCCTGCCCTTTCCTGGCGAGGGGCGTGAACGACAGTGCATGTGCATGCGAGCCCTATCCCGCATTTCGCCCGGCAGCCAGAGCGATACCCCGGCCTGCCCTTTCCTGGCGAGGGGCGTGAACGACAGTGCATGTGCATGCGAGCCCTATCCCGCATTTCACCCAGCAGCCAGAGCGTTCCCCCGGCCTGCCCTTTCTTGGTGCGGGTCGTGAACGGCAGTGCGTGTGTATGCGAGCCCTACCCCGCATTTCGCCCGGCAGCCAGAGCGTTCCCCCGGCCTGCCCTTTCTTGGTGCGGGTCGTGAACGGCAGTGCATGTGCATGCGAGCCCTACCCCGCATTTCGCCCGGCAGCCAAAGAGAGTTCCTGGCCTGCCTTTTCCTGGCGCGGGGCGTGAACGGCAGTGCGTGTGCATGCGAGCCCTACCCCGCATTTCGCCCGGCAGCCAGAGCAATATCCCGGCCTGCCCTTTCCTTGCGCGGGGCGTGAACGGCAGTGCGTGTGAATGCGAGCCCTACCCCGCATTTCGACCGGCAGCCAGAGCGTTCCCCCGGCCTGCCCTTTCCTGGCGCGGCACTTGAACGGCAGTGCATGTGCATGCGATCCCTACCTCGCATTTCGCCCGGCAGCCAGAGCAATATCCCGGCCTGCCCTTTCCTGGCGCGGGGCGTGAGCGGCAGTGCGTGTGCATGCGAGCCCTACCCCGCATTTAACCCGGCAGCCAGAGCGATATCCCGGCCTGCCCTTTCCTGGCGCGGGGCGTGAGCGGCAGTGCGTGTGCATGCGAGCCCTATCCCGCATTTCGCCCGGCAGCCAGAGCGTTCCCCCGGTCTGCCCTTTCCTGGCGAGGGGCGTGAACGACAGTGCATGTGCATGCGAGCCCTACCCCGCATTTAACCCGGCAGCCAGTGCGATACCCCGGCCTGCCCTTTCCTGGCGCGGGGCGTGAGCGGCAGTGCGTGTGCATGCGAGCCCTATCCCGCATTTCGCCCGGCAGCCAGAGCGTTCCCCCGGCCTGCCCTTTCCTGGTGCGGGGCGTGAACAGCAGTGCATGTGCATGCGAGCCCTACCCCGCATTTCGCCCGGCAGCCAGAACGATACCCCGGCCTGCTCTTTCCTTGCGCGGGGCGTGAACGGCAGTGCGTGTGCATGCGAGCCCTACCCCGCATTTAACCCGGCAGCCAGAGCGTTCCCCCGGCCTGCCCTTTGTTGGTGCGGGTCGTGAACGGCAGTGCGTGTGCATGCGAGCCCTACCCCGCATTTCACCCAGCAGCTAGAGCGATACCCCGGCCTGCCCTTTGTTCGTGCGGGTCGTGAACGGCAGTGCGTGTGCATGCGAGCCCTACCCCGCATTTCACCCAGCAGCTAGAGCGATACCCCGGCCTGCCCTTTCCTGGCGAGGGGCGTGAACGACAGTGCATGTGCATGCGAGCCCTATCCCGCATTTCGCCCGGCAGCCAGAGCGATACCCCGGCCTGCCCTTTCCTGGCGAGGGGCGTGAACGACAGTGCATGTGCATGCGAGCCCTATCCCGCATTTCACCCAGCAGCCAGAGCGTTCCCCCGGCCTGCCCTTTCTTGGTGCGGGTCGTGAACGGCAGTGCGTGTGTATGCGAGCCCTACCCCGCATTTCGCCCGGCAGCCAGAGCGTTCCCCCGGCCTGCCCTTTCTTGGTGCGGGTCGTGAACGGCAGTGCATGTGCATGCGAGCCCTACCCCGCATTTCGCCCGGCAGCCAAAGAGAGTTCCTGGCCTGCCTTTTCCTGGCGCGGGGCGTGAACGGCAGTGCGTGTGCATGCGAGCCCTACCCCGCATTTCGCCCGGCAGCCAGAGCAATATCCCGGCCTGCCCTTTCCTTGCGCGGGGCGTGAACGGCAGTGCGTGTGAATGCGAGCCCTACCCCGCATTTCGACCGGCAGCCAGAGCGTTCCCCCGGCCTGCCCTTTCCTGGCGCGGCACTTGAACGGCAGTGCATGTGCATGCGATCCCTACCTCGCATTTCGCCCGGCAGCCAGAGCAATATCCCGGCCTGCCCTTTCCTGGCGCGGGGCGTGAGCGGCAGTGCGTGTGCATGCGAGCCCTACCCCGCATTTAACCCGGCAGCCAGAGCGATATCCCGGCCTGCCCTTTCCTGGCGCGGGGCGTGAGCGGCAGTGCGTGTGCATGCGAGCCCTATCCCGCATTTCGCCCGGCAGCCAGAGCGTTCCCCCGGTCTGCCCTTTCCTGGCGAGGGGCGTGAACGACAGTGCATGTGCATGCGAGCCCTACCCCGCATTTAACCCGGCAGCCAGTGCGATACCCCGGCCTGCCCTTTCCTGGCGCGGGGCGTGAGCGGCAGTGCGTGTGCATGCGAGCCCTATCCCGCATTTCGCCCGGCAGCCAGAGCGTTCCCCCGGCCTGCCCTTTCCTGGTGCGGGGCGTGAACGGCAGTGCATGTGCATGCGAGCCCTACCCCGCATTTCGCCCGGCAGCCAGAACGATACCCCGGCCTGCTCTTTCCTTGCGCGGGGCGTGAACGGCAGTGCGTGTGCATGCGAGCCCTACCCCGCATTTCGCCCGGCAGCCAGAGCAATATCCCGGCCTGCCCTTTCCTGGCGCGGGGCGTGAACGGCAGTGCATGTGCATGCGAGCCCTACCCCGCATTTAACCCGGCAGCCAGAGCGATATCCCGGCCTGCCCTTTCCTTGCGCGGGGCGTGAACGGCAGTGCGTGTGCATGCGAGCCCTATCCCGCATTTCGCCCGGCAGCCAGAGCGTTCCCCCGGCCTGCCCTTTCTTGGTGCGGGTCGTGAACGGCAGTGCATGTGCATGCGAGCCCTACCCCGCATTTCGCCCGGCAGCCAGAACGATACCCCGGCCTGCTCTTTCCTTGCGCGGGGCGTGAACGGCAGTGCGTGTGCATGCGAGCCCTACCCCGCATTTAACCCGGCAGCCAGAGCGTTCCCCCGGCCTGCCCTTTGTTGGTGCGGGTCGTGAACGGCAGTGCGTGTGCATGCGAGCCCTACCCCGCATTTCACCCAGCAGCTAGAGCGATACCCCGGCCTGCCCTTTCCTGGCGAGGGGCGTGAACGACAGTGCATGTGCATGCGAGCCCTATCCCGCATTTCGCCCGGCAGCCAGAGCGATACCCCGGCCTGCCCTTTCCTGGCGAGGGGCGTGAACGACAGTGCATGTGCATGCGAGCCCTATCCCGCATTTCACCCAGCAGCCAGAGCGTTCCCCCGGCCTGCCCTTTCTTGGTGCGGGTCGTGAACGGCAGTGCGTGTGTATGCGAGCCCTACCCCGCATTTCGCCCGGCAGCCAGAGCGTTCCCCCGGCCTGCCCTTTCTTGGTGCGGGTCGTGAACGGCAGTGCATGTGCATGCGAGCCCTACCCCGCATTTCGCCCGGCAGCCAAAGAGTTTTCCTGGCCTGCCCTCTCCTGGCGCGGGGCGTGAACGGCAGTGCGTGTGCATGCGAGCCCTACCCCGCATTTCGCCCGGCAGCCAGAGCGTTCCCCCGGCCTGCCCTTTCCTGGCGCGGGGCGTGAGCGGCAGTGCGTGTGCATGCGAGCCCTACCCCGCATTTAACCCGGCAGCCAGAGCGATATCCCGGCCTGCCCTTTCCTGGTGCGGGGCGTGAGCGGCAGTGCGTGTGCATGCGAGCCCTACCTCGCATTTCGCCCGGCAGCCAGACCGTTCCCCCGACCTGCCCTTTCCTTGCGCGGGGCGTGAACGGCAGTGCGTGTGCATGCGAGCCCTACCCCGCATTTCGCCCGGCAGCCAGAGCAATATCCCGGCCTGCCCTTTCCTGGCGCGGGGCGTGAACGGCAGTGCGAGTGCATGCGAGCCCTACCCCGCATTTAACCCGGCAGCCAGAGCGATATCCCGGCCTGCCCTTTCCTGGCGCGGGGCGTGAACGGCAGTGCGTGTGCATGCGAGCCCTATCCCGCATTTCGCCCGGCAGCCAGAGCGATATCCCGGCCTGCCCTTTCTTGGTGCGGGTCGTGAACGGCAGTGCATGTGCATGCGAGCCCTACCCCGCATTTCGCCCGGCAGCCAGAACGATACCCCGGCCTGCTCTTTCCTTGCGCGGGGCGTGAACGGCAGTGCGTGTGCATGCGAGCCCTACCCCGCATTTAACCCGGCAGCCAGAGCGATATCCCGGCCTGCCCTTTCCTGGCGCGGGGCGTGAACGGCAGTGCGTGTGCATGCGAGCCCTACCTCGCATTTCGCCCGGCAGCCAGAACGATACACCGGCCTGCTCTTTCCTTGCGCGGGGCGTGAACGGCAGTGCGTGTGCATGCGAGCCCTACCCCGCATTTAACCCGGCAGCCAGAGCGATATCCCGGCCTGCCCTTTCCTGGCGCGGGGCGTGAACGACAGTGCATGTGCATGCGAGCCCTACCCCGCATTTCGCCCGGCAGCCAGTGCGATACCCCGGCCTGCCTTTTCCTGGCGCGGGTCGTGAACGGCAGTGCGTGTGCATGCGAGCCCAACCTTGCATTTCGCCCGGCAGCCAGAGCGTAGCCCCGGCCTGCCCTTTCCTGGCGCGGGGCGTGAACGGCAGTGCATGTGCATGCGAGCCCTACCCCGCATTTCGCCGGGCAGCCAGAGCGTTCCCCCGGCATGCCCTTTCCTGGCGCGGTACTTGAACGACAGTGCATGTGCATGCGATCCCTACCTCGCATTTCGCCCGGCAGCCAGAGCGTTCCCCCGGCCTGCCCTTTCCTGGCGCGGCACTTGAACGGCAGTGCGAGTGCATGCGAGCCCTACCCCGCATTTAACCCGGCCGCCAGAGCGATATCCTGGCCTGCCCTTTCCTGGCGCGGGGCGTGAACGGCAGTGCGTGTGCATGCGAGCCCTATCCCGCATTTCACCCGGCAGCCAGAGCGATACCCCGGCCTGCTCTTTCCTTGCGCGGGGCGTGAACGGCAGTGCATGTGCTTGCGAGACCTACCCCGCATTTCGCCCGGCAGCCAGAGCGTTCCCCCGGCCTGCCCTTTCCTGGCGCGGCATTTGAACGGCAGTGCATGTGCATGCGAGCCCTACCCCGCATTTCGCCCGGCAGCCAAAGAGTTTTCCTGGCCTGCCCTCTCCTGGCGCGGGGCGTGAGCGGCAGTGCGTGTGCATGCGAGCCCTACCCCGCATTTCGCCCGGCAGCCAGTGCGATACCCCGGCCTGCCTTTTCCTGGCGCGGGGCGTGAACGGCAGTGCGTGTGCATGCGAGCCCTACCCCGCATTTCGCCCGGCAGCCAGAGCAATATCCCGGCCTGCCCTTTCCTTGCGCGGGGCGTGAACGGCAGTGCGTGTGAATGCGAGCCCTACCCCGCATTTCGACCGGCAGCCAGAGCGTTCCCCCGGCCTGCCCTTTCCTGGCGCGGCACTTGAACGGCAGTGCATGTGCATGCGATCCCTACCTCGCATTTCGCCCGGCAGCCAGAGCGTTCCCCCGGCCTGCCCTTTCCTGGCGCGGCATTTGAACGGCAGTGCGTGTGCATGCGAGCCCTACCCCGCATTTAACCCGGCAGCCAGAGCGATATCCCGGCCTGCCCTTTCCTGGCGCGGGGCGTGAACGGCAGTGCGTGTGCATGCGAGCCCTACCTCGCATTTCGCCCGGCAGCCAGAGCGATACCCCGGCCTGCCCTTTCCTGGCGAGGGGCGTGAACGACAGTGCATGTGCATGCGAGCCCTACCTTGCATTTCGCCCGGCAGCCAGAGCGATACCCCGGTCTGCCCTTTCCTGGCGAGGGGCGTGAACGACAGTGCATGTGCATGCGAGCCCTATCCCGCATTTCACCCAGCAGCCAGAGCGTTCCCCCGGCCTGCCCTTTCTTGGTGCGGGTCGTGAACGGCAGTGCGTGTGTATGCGAGCCCTACCCCGCATTTCGCCCGGCAGCCAGAGCGTTCCCCTGGCCTGCCCTTTCTTGGTGCGGGTCGTGAACGGCAGTGCATGTGCATGCGAGCCCTACCCCGCATTTCGCCCGGCAGCCAAATAGTTTTCCTGGCCTGCCTTTTCCTGGTGCGGGTCGTGAACGGCAGTGCATGTGCATGCGAGCCCTACCCTGCATTTCACCGAGCAGCCAGAGCGATACCCCGGCCTGCCCTTTCCTGGCGCGGGGCGTGAACGACAGTGCGTGTGCATGCGAGCCCTACCCCGCATTTCGCCCGGCAGCCAGAGCGATACCCCGGCCTGCCCTTTCCTGGCGCGGCATTTGAACGGCAGTGCGAGTGAATGCGAGCCCTACCCCGCATTTCGACCGGCAGCCAGAGCGTTCCCCCGGCCTGCCCTTTCCTGGCGCGGCACTTGAACGGCAGTGCATGTGCATGCGATCCCTACCTCGCATTTCGCCCGGCAGCCAGAGCGTTCCCCCGGCCTGCCCTTTCCTGGCGCGGCACTTGAACGGCAGTGCGAGTGCATGCGAGCCCTACCCCGCATTTAACCCGGCAGCCAGAGCGATATCCCGGCCTGCCCTTTCCTGGCGCGGGGCGTGAACGGCAGTGCGTGTGCATGCGAGCCCTACCTCGCATTTCGCCCGGCAGCCAGAGCGATACCCCGGCCTGCCCTTTCTTGGTGCGGGTCGTGAACGGCAGTGCGTGTGTATGCGAGCCCTACCCCGCATTTCGCCCGGCAGCCAGAGCGTTCCCCCGGCCTGCCCTTTCTTGGTGCGGGTCGTGAACGGCAGTGCGTGTGCATGCGAGCCCTACCTCGCATTTCGCCCGGCAGCCAGAGCGTTCCCCCGGCCTGCCCTTTCTTGGTGCGGGTCGTGAACGGCAGTGCGTGTGTATGCGAGCCCTACCCCGCATTTCGCCCGGCAGCCAGAGCGTTCCCCCGGCCTGCCCTTTCTTGGTGCGGGTCGTGAACGGCAGTGCATGTGCATGCGAGCCCTACCCCGCATTTAACCCGGCAGCCAGAGCGATATCCCGGCCTGCCCTTTCCTGGTGCGGGGCGTGAGCGGCAGTGCATGTGCATGCGAGCCCTACCCTGCATTTCACCGAGCAGCCAGAGCGATACCCCGGCCTGCCCTTTCCTGGCGCGGGGCGTGAACGGCAGTGCGTGTGCATGCGAGCCCTACCCCGCATTTCGCCCGGCAGCCAGAGCAATATCCCGGCCTGCCCTTTCTTGGTGCGGGTCGTGAATGGCAGTGCATGTGCATGCGAGCCCTACCCCGCATTTAACCCGGCAGCCAGAGCGATATCCCGGCCTGCCCTTTCCTGGTGCGGGGCGTGAGCGGCAGTGCATGTGCATGCGAGCCCTACCCTGCATTTCACCGAGCAGCCAGAGCGATACCCCGGCCTGCCCTTTCCTGGCGCGGGGCGTGAACGGCAGTGCGAGTGCATGCGAGCCCTACCCCGCATTTAACCCGGCAGCCAGAGCGATATCCCGGCCTGCCCTTTCCTGGCGCGGGGCGTGAACGGCAGTGCGTGTGCATGCGAGCCCTACCTCGCATTTCGCCCGGCAGCCAGAGCGATACCCCGGCCTGCCCTTTCCTGGCGAGGGGCGTGAACGACAGTGCATGTGCATGCGAGCCCTACCTTGCATTTCGCCCGGCAGCCAGAGCGATACCCCGGCCTGCCCTTTCCTGGCGAGGGGCGTGAACGACAGTGCATGTGCATGCGAGCCCTATCCCGCATTTCACCCAGCAGCCAGAGCGTTCCCCCGGCCTGCCCTTTCTTGGTGCGGGTCGTGAACGGCAGTGCGTGTGTATGCGAGCCCTACCCCGCATTTCGCCCGGCAGCCAGAGCGTTCCCCCGGCCTGCTCTTTCTTGGTGCGGGTCGTGAACGGCAGTGCATGTGCATGCGAGCCCTACCCCGCATTTAACCCGGCAGCCAGAGCGATATCCTGGCCTGCCTTTTCCTGGTGCGGGTCGTGAACGGCAGTGCATGTGCATGCGAGCCCTACCCCGCATTTAACCCGGCAGCCAGAGCGATATCCCGGCCTGCCCTTTCCTGGTGCGGGGCGTGAGCGGCAGTGCATGTGCATGCGAGCCCTACCCTGCATTTCACCGAGCAGCCAGAGCGATACCCCGGCCTGCCCTTTCCTGGCGCGGGGCGTGAACGGCAGTGCGTGTGCATGCGAGCCCTACCTCGCATTTCGCCCGGCAGCCAGAGCGATACCCCGGCCTGCCCTTTCCTGGCGCGGGGCGTGAACGGCAGTGCGTGTGCATGCGAGCCCTACCCCGCATTTCGCCCGGCAGCCAGAACGATACCCCGGCCTGCCCTTTCCTGGCGAGGGGCGTGAACGACAGTGCATGTGCATGCGAGCCCTACCTTGCATTTCGCCCGGCAGCCAGAGCGATACCCCGGCCTGCCCTTTCCTGGCGAGGGGCGTGAACGACAGTGCATGTGCATGCGAGCCCTATCCCGCATTTCACCCAGCAGCCAGAGCGTTCCCCCGGCCTGCCCTTTCTTGGTGCGGGTCGTGAACGGCAGTGCGTGTGTATGCGAGCCCTACCCCGCATTTCGCCCGGCAGCCAGAGCGTTCCCCCGGCCTGCCCTTTCTTGGTGCGGGTCGTGAACGGCAGTGCATGTGCATGCGAGCCCTACCCCGCATTTAACCCGGCAGCCAGAGCGATATCCCGGCCTGCCCTTTCCTGGTGCGGGGCGTGAGCGGCAGTGCATGTGCATGCGAGCCCTACCCTGCATTTCACCGAGCAGCCAGAGCGTTCCCCCGGCCTGCCCTTTCCTGGCGCGGGGCGTGAACGGCAGTGCGTGTGCATGCGAGCCCTACCCCGCATTTCGCCCGGCAGCCAGAGCGATACCCCGGCCTGCCCTTTCTTGGTGCGGGTCGTGAACGGCAGTGCATGTGCATGCGAGCCCTACCCTGCATTTCACCGAGCAGCCAGAGCGATACCCCGGCCTGCCCTTTCCTGGCGCGGGGCGTGAACGGCAGTGCGAGTGCATGCGAGCCCTACCCCGCATTTCGCCCGGCAGCCAGAGCGATATCCCGGCCTGCCCTTTCCTGGCGCGGGGCGTGAACGGCAGTGCATGTGCATGCGAGCCCTACCCCGCATATAACCCGGCAGCCAGAGCGATACCCCGGCCTGCCCTTTCCTGGCGAGGGGCGTGAACGACAGTGCATGTGCATGCGAGCCCTACCTTGCATTTCGCCCGGCAGCCAGAGCGATACCCCGGCCTGCCCTTTCCTGGCGAGGGGCGTGAACGACAGTGCATGTGCATGCGAGCCCTATCCCGCATTTCACCCAGCAGCCAGAGCGTTCCCCCGGCCTGCCCTTTCTTGGTGCGGGTCGTGAACGGCAGTGCGTGTGTATGCGAGCCCTACCCCGCATTTCGCCCGGCAGCCAGAGCGTTCCCCCGGCCTGCCCTTTCTTGGTGCGGGTCGTGAACGGCAGTGCATGTGCATGCGAGCCCTACCCCGCATTTCGCCCGGCAGCCAAATAGTTTTCCTGGCCTGCCTTTTCCTGGTGCGGGTCGTGAACGGCAGTGCGTGTGCATGCGAGCCCTACCTTGCATTTCGCCCGGCAGCCAGAGCGTTCCCCCGGCCTGCCCTTTCCTGGCGCGGCATTTGAACGGCAGTGCGATGTGAATGCGAGCCCTACCCCGCATTTAGACCGGCAGCCAGAGCGTTCCCCCGGCCTGCCCTTTCCTGGCGCGGCACTTGAACGCAGTGCATGTGCACGCGATCCCTACCTCGCATTTCGCCCGGCAGCCAGAGCGTTCCCCCGGCCTGCCCTTTCCTGGCGCGGCACTTGAACGGCAGTGCGAGTGCATGCGAGCCCTACCCCGCATTTAACCCGGCAGCCAGAGCGATATCCCGGCCTGCCCTTTCCTGGCGCGGGGCGTGAACGGCAGTGCGTGTGCATGCGAGCCCTACCTCGCATTTCGCCCGGCAGCCAGAGCGATACCCCGGCCTGCCTTTCCTTGCGCGGGGCGTGAACGACAATGCATGTGCATGCGAGCCCTACCTGCATTTCGCCCGGCAGCCAGAGCGATACCCCGGCCTGCCCTTTCCTGGCGAGGGGCGTGAACGACAGTGCATGTGCATGCGAGCCCTATCCCGCATTTCACCCAGCAGCCAGAGCGTTCCCCCGGCCTGCCCTTTCTTGGTGCGGGTCGTGAACGGCAGTGCGTGTGTATGCGAGCCCTACCCCGCATTTCGCCCGGCAGCCAAAGAGTTTTCCTGGCCTGCCCTCTCCTGGCGCGGGGCGTGAACGACAGTGTATGTGCATGCGAGCCCTACCCCGCATTTCGCCCGGCAGCCAAATAGTTTTCCTGGCCTGCCTTTTCCTGGTGCGGGTCGTGAACGGCAGTGCATGTGCATGCGAGCCCTACCCTGCATTTCACCGAGCAGCCAGAGCGATTACCCCGGCCTGCCCTTTCCTGGCGCGGGGCGTGAACGGCAGTGCGTGTGCATGCGAGCCCTACCTTGCATTTCGCCCGGCAGCCAGAGCGTTCCCCCGGCCTGCCCTTTCCTGGCGCGGCACTTGAACGGCAGTGCGAGTGAATGCGAGCCCTAACCCGCATTTCGCCGGGCAGCCAGAGCGTTCCCCCGGCATGCCCTTTCCTGGCGCGGTACTTGAACGACAGTGCATGTGCATGCGATCCCTACCTCGCATTTCGCCCGGCAGCCAGAGCGTTCCCCCGGCCTGCCCTTTCCTGGCGCGGCACTTGAACGGCAGTGCGAGTGCATGCGAGCCCTACCCCGCATTTAACCCGGCAGCCAGAGCGATATCCCGGCCTGCCCTTTCCTGGCGCGGGGCGTGAACGGCAGTGCGTGTGCATGCGAGCCCTACCTCGCATTTCGCCCGGCAGCCAGAGCGATACCCCGGCCTGCCCTTTCCTGGCGAGGGGCGTGAACGACAGTGCATGTGCATGCGAGCCCTACCTTGCATTTCGCCCGGCAGCCAGAGCGATACCCCGGCCTGCCCTTTCCTGGCGAGGGGCGTGAACGACAGTGCATGTGCATGCGAGCCCTATCCCGCATTTCACCCAGCAGCCAGAGCGTTCCCCCGGCCTGCCCTTTCTTGGTGCGGGTCGTGAACGGCAGTGCGTGTGTATGCGAGCCCTACCCCGCATTTCGCCCGGCAGCCAGAGCGTTCCCCCGGCCTGCCCTTTCTTGGTGCGGGTCGTGAACGGCAGTGCATGTGCATGCGAGCCCTACCCCGCATTTCGCCCGGCAGCCAAATAGTTTTCCTGGCCTGCCTTTTCCTGGTGCGGGTCGTGAACGGCAGTGCATGTGCATGCGAGCCCTACCCTGCATTTCACCGAGCAGCCAGAGCGATACCCCGGCCTGCCCTTTCCTGGCGCGGGGCGTGAACGGCAGTGCGTGTGCATGCGAGCCCTACCTTGCATTTCGCCCGGCAGCCAGAGCGTTCCCCCGGCCTGCCCTTTCCTGGCGCGGCACTTGAACGGCAGTGCGAGTGAATGCGAGCCCTAACCCGCATTTCGCCGGGCAGCCAGAGCGTTCCCCCGGCATGCCCTTTCCTGGCGCGGTACTTGAACGACAGTGCATGTGCATGCGATCCCTACCTCGCATTTCGCCCGGCAGCCAGAGCGTTCCCCCGGCCTGCCCTTTCCTGGCGCGGCACTTGAACGGCAGTGCGAGTGCATGCGAGCCCTACCCCGCATTTAACCCGGCAGCCAGAGCGATATCCCGGCCTGCCCTTTCCTGGCGCGGGGCGTGAACGGCAGTGCGTGTGCATGCGAGCCCTATCCCGCATTTCGCCCGGCAGCCAGTGCGATACCCCGGCCTGCTCTTTCCTTGCGCGGGGCGTGAACGGCAGTGCATGTGCATGCGAGCCCTACCCCGCATTTCGCCCGGCAGCCAGAGCGTTCCCCCGGCCTGCCCTTTCTTGGTGCGGGTCGTGAACGGCAGTGCTTGTGCATGCGAGCCCTACCCCGCATTTCGCCCGGCAGCCAGAGCGTTCCCCCGGCCTGCCCTTTCCTGGCGCGGCATTTGAACGGCAGTGCATGTGCATGCGAGCCCTACCCCGCATTTCGCCCGGCAGCCAAAGCGTTTTCCTGGCCTGCCCTCTCCTGGCGCGGGGCGTGAACGGCAGTGCGTGTGCATGCGAGCCCTATCCCGCATTTCGCCCGGCAGCCAATGCGATACCCCGGCCTGCTCTTTCCTTGCGCGGGGCGTGAACGGCAGTGCATGTGCATGCGAGCCCTACCTCGCATTTCGCCCGGCAGCCAGAGCGTTCCCCCGGCCTGCCCTTTCCTGGCGCGGCACTTGAACGGCAGTGCGAGTGCATGCGAGCCCTACCCCGCATTTAACCCGGCAGCCAGAGCGATATCCCGGCCTGCCCTTTCCTGGCGCGGGGCGTGAACGGCAGTGCGTGTGCATGCGAGCCCTACCTCGCATTTCGCCCGGCAGCCAGAGCGATACCCCAGCCTGCCCTTTCCTGGCGAGGGGCGTGAACGACAGTGCATGTGCATGCGAGCCCTACCTTGCATTTCGCCCGGCAGCCAGAGCGATACCCCGGCCTGCCCTTTCCTGGCGAGGGGCGTGAACGACAGTGCATGTGCATGCGAGCCCTATCCCGCATTTCACCCAGCAGCCACAGCGTTCCCCCGGCCTGCCCTTTCTTGGTGCGGGTCGTGAACGGCAGTGCGTGTGTATGCGAGCCCTACCCCGCATTTCGCCCGGCAGCCAGAGCGTTCCCCCGGCCTGCCCTTTCTTGGTGCGGGTCGTGAACGGCAGTGCATGTGCATGCGAGCCCTACCCCGCATTTCGCCCGGCAGCCAAATAGTTTTCCTGGCCTGCCTTTTCCTGGTGCGGGTCGTGAACGGCAGTGCATGTGCATGCGAGCCCTACCCTGCATTTCACCGAGCAGCCAGAGCGATACCCCGGCCTGCCCTTTCCTGGTGCGGGGCGTGAACGGCAGTGCGTGTGCATGCGAGCCCTACCCCGCATTTCGCCCGGCAGCCAGAGCGTTCCCCCGGCCTGCCCTTTCCTGGCACGGCACTTGAACGACAGTGCATGTGCATGCGAGCCCTACCTTGCATTTCGACCGGCAGCCAGAGCGTTCCCCCGGCCTGCCCTTTCCTGGCGCGGCACTTGAACGGCAGTGCGAGTGAATGCGAGCCCTACCCCGCATTTCGCCCGGCAGCCAGAGCGTTCCCCCGGCCTGCCCTTTCCTGGCGCGGCACTTGAACGGCAGTGCGAGTGCATGCGAGCCCTACCCCGCATTTAACCCGGCAGCCAGAGCGTTCCCCCGGCCTGCCCTTTCCTGGCGCGGGGCGTGAACGGCAGTGCATGTGCATGCGAGCCCTACCTTGCATTTCGCCCGGCAGCCAGAGCGATACCCCGGCCTGCCCTTTCCTGGCGAGGGGCGTGAACGACAGTGCATGTGCATGCGAGCCCTATCCCGCATTTCACCCAGCAGCCAGAGCGTTCCCCCGGCCTGCCCTTTCTTGGTGCGGGTCGTGAACGGCAGTGCGTGTGTATGCGAGCCCTACCCCGCATTTCGCCCGGCAGCCAGAGCGTTCCCCCGGCCTGCCCTTGCTTGGTGCGGGTCGTGAACGGCAGTGCATGTGCATGCGAGCCCTACCCCGCATTTCGCCCGGCAGCCAAATAGTTTTCCTGGCCTGCCTTTTCCTGGTGCGGGTCGTGAACGGCAGTGCATGTGCATGCGAGCCCTACCCTGCATTTCACCGAGCAGCCAGAGCGATACCCCGGCCTGCCCTTTCCTGGTGCGGGGCGTGAACGGCAGTGCGTGTGCATGCGAGCCCTACCCCGCATTTCGACCGGCAGCCAGAGCGTTCCCCCGGCCTGCCCTTTCCTGGCACGGCACTTGAACGGCAGTGCGAGTGAATGCGAGCCCTACCCCGCATTTCGACCGGCAGCCAGAGCGTTCCCCCGGCCTGCCCTTTCCTGGCGCGGCACTTGAACGGCAGTGCGAGTGAATGCGAGCCCTACCCCGCATTTAACCCGGCAGCCAGAGCGATATCCCGGCCTGCCCTTTCCTGGTGCGGGGCGTGAACGACAGTGCGTGTGCATGCGAGCCCTACCCCGCATTTCGCCCGGCAGCCAGAGCGATACCCCGGCCTGCTCTTTCCTTGCGCGGGGCGTGAACGGCAGTGCGTGTGCATGCGAGCCCTATCCCGCATTTCGCCCGGCAGCCAGAGCGTTCCCCCGGCCTGCCCTTTCCTGGCGCGGCATTTGAACGGCAGTGCGAGTGAATGCGAGCCCTACCCCGCATTTCGACCGGCAGCCAGAGCGTTCCCCCGGCCTGCCCTTTCTTGGTGCGGGTCGTGAACGGCAGTGCATGTGCATGCGAGCCCTACCCCGCATTTCGCCCGGCAGCCAAATAGTTTTCCTGGCCTGCCTTTTCCTGGTGCGGGTCGTGAACGGCAGTGCATGTGCATGCGAGCCCTACCCTGCATTTCACCGAGCAGCCAGAGCGATACCCCGGCCTGCCCTTTCCTGGCGCGGGGCGTGAACGGCAGTGCGTGTGCATGCGAGCCCTACCTTGCATTTCGCCCGGCAGCCAGAGCGTTCCCCCGGCCTGCCCTTTCCTGGCGCGGCACTTGAACGGCAGTGCGAGTGAATGCGAGCCCTAACCCGCATTTCGCCGGGCAGCCAGAGCGTTCCCCCGGCATGCCCTTTCCTGGCGCGGTACTTGAACGACAGTGCATGTGCATGCGATCCCTACCTCGCATTTCGCCCGGCAGCCAGAGCGTTCCCCCGGCCTGCCCTTTCCTGGCGCGGCACTTGAACGGCAGTGCGAGTGCATGCGAGCCCTACCCCGCATTTAACCCGGCAGCCAGAGCGATATCCCGGCCTGCCCTTTCCTGGCGCGGGGCGTGAACGGCAGTGCGTGTGCATGCGAGCCCTACCCCGCATTTCGCCCGGCAGCCAGAGCGTTCCCCCGGCCTGCTCTTTCCTTGCGCGGGGCGTGAGCGGCAGTGCATGTGCATGCGACCCCTATCCCGCATTTCACCCAGCAGCCAGAGCGTTCCCCCGGCCTGCCCTTTCTTGGTGCGGGTCGTGAACGGCAGTGCTTGTGCATGCGAGCCCTACCCCGCATTTCGCCCGGCAGCCAGAGCGTTCCCCCGGCCTGCCCTTTCTTGGTGCGGGTCGTGAACGGCAGTGCATGTGCATGCGAGCCCTACCCCGCATTTAACCCGGCAGCCAGAGCGATATCCCGGCCTGCCCTTTCCTGGTGCGGGGCGTGAGCGGCAGTGCATGTGCATGCGAGCCCTATCCCGCATTTCACCCAGCAGCCAGAGCGTTCCCCCGGCCTGCCCTTTCTTGGTGCGGGTCGTGAACGGCAGTGCGTGTGTATGCGAGCCCTACCTCGCATTTCGCCCGGCAGCCAGAGCGTTCCCCCGGCCTGCCTTTTCTTGGTGCGGGTCGTGAACGGCAGTGCATGTGCATGCGAGCCCTACCCCGCATTTAACCCGGCAGCCAGAGCGTTCCCCCGGCCTGCCCTATCCTGGTGCGGGGCGTGAGCGGCAGTGCATGTGCATGCGAGCCCTACCCTGCATTTCACCGAGCAGCCAGAGCGATACCCCGGCCTGCCCTTTCCTGGCGCGGGGCGTGAGCGGCAGTGCGTGTGCATGCGAGCCCTACCTTGCATTTCGCCCGGCAGCCAGAGCGTTCCCCCGGCCTGCCCTTTCCTGGCGCGGCATTTGAACGGCAGTGCGAGTGAATGCGAGCCCTACCCCGCATTTCGACCGGCAGCCAGAGCGTTCCCCCGGCCTGCCCTTTCCTGGCGCGGCACTTGAACGGCAGTGCATGTGCACGCGATCCCTACCTCGCATTTCGCCCGGCAGCCAGAGCGTTCCCCCGGCCTGCCCTTTCCTGGCGCGGCACTTGAACGGCAGTGCGAGTGCATGCGAGCCCTACCCCGCATTTAACCCGGCCGCCAGAGCGATATCCTGGCCTGCCCTTTCCTGGCGCGGGGCGTGAACGGCAGTGCGTGTGCATGCGAGCCCTATCCCGCATTTCACCCAGCAGCCAGAGCGATACCCCGGCCTGCCCTTTCCTGGCGAGGGGCGTGAACGACAGTGCATGTGCATGCGAGCCCTACCTTGCATTTCGCCCGGCAGCCAGAGCGATACCCCGGCCTGCCCTTTCCTGGCGAGGGGCGTGAACGACAGTGCATGTGCATGCGAGCCCTATCCCGCATTTCACCCAGCAGCCAGAGCGTTCCCCCGGCCTGCCCTTTCTTGGTGCGGGTCGTGAACGGCAGTGCGTGTGTATGCGAGCCCTACCCCGCATTTCGCCCGGCAGCCAGAGCGTTCCCCCGGCCTGCCCTTTCTTGGTGCGGGTCGTGAACGGCAGTGCATGTGCATGCGAGCCCTACCCCGCATTTCGCCCGGCAGCCAAATAGTTTTCCTGGCCTGCCTTTTCCTGGTGCGGGTCGTGAACGGCAGTGCATGTGCATGCGAGCCCTACCCTGCATTTAACCGAGCAGCCAGAGCGATACCCCGGCCTGCCCTTTCCTGGCGCGGCACTTGAACGGCAGTGCGAGTGAATGCGAGCCCTAACCCGCATTTCGCCGGGCAGCCAGAGCGTTCCCCCGGCATGCCCTTTCCTGGCGCGGTACTTGAACGGCAGTGCGAGTGAATGCGATCCCTACCTCGCATTTCGCCCGGCAGCCAGAGCGTTACCCCGGCCTGCCCTTTCCTGGCGCGGCACTTGAACGGCAGTGCGAGTGCATGCGAGCCCTACCCCGCATTTAACCCGGCAGCCAGAGCGATATCCCGGCCTGCCCTTTCCTGGCGCGGGGCGTGAACGGCAGTGCGTGTGCATGCGAGCCCTATCCCGCATTTCGCCCGGCAGCCAGTGCGATACCCCGGCCTGCCCTTTCCTGGTGCGGGGCGTGAGCGGCAGTGCATGTGCATGCGAGCACTACCCCGCATTTAACCCGGCAGCCAGAGCGATACCCCGGCCTGCCCTTTCCTGGCGAGGGGCGTGAACGACAGTGCATGTGCATGCGACCCCTATCCCGCATTTCACCCAGCAGCCAGAGCGTTCCCCCGGCCTGCCCTTTCTTGGTGCGGGTCGTGAACGGCAGTGCGTGTGTATGCGAGCCCTACCCCGCATTTCGCCCGGCAGCCAGAGCGTTCCCCCGGCCTGCCCTTTCTTGGTGCGGGTCGTGAACGGCAGTGCATGTGCATGCGAGCCCTACCCCGCATTTAACCCGGCAGCCAGAGCGATATCCCGGCCTGCCCTTTCCTGGTGCGGGGCGTGAGCGGCAGTGCATGTGCATGCGAGCCCTACCCTGCATTTCACCGAGCAGCCAGAGCGATACCCCGGCCTGCCCTTTCCTGGCGCGGGGCGTGAACGGCAGTGCGTGTGCATGCGAGCCCTACCTTGCATTTCGCCCGGCAGCCAGAGCGTTCCCCCGGCCTGCCCTTTCCTGGCGCGGCATTTCAACGGCAGTGCGAGTGAATGCGAGCCCTACCCCGCATTTCGACCGGCAGCCAGAGCGTTCCCCCGGCCTGCCCTTTCCTGGCGCGGCACTTGAACGGCAGTGCATGTGCACGCGATCCCTACCTCGCATTTCGCCCGGCAGCCAGAGCGTTCCCCCGGCCTGCCCTTTCCTGGCGCGGCACTTGAACGGCAGTGCGAGTGCATGCGAGCCCTACCCCGCATTTAACCCGGCCGCCAGAGCGATATCCTGGCCTGCCCTTTCCTGGCGCGGGGCGTGAACGGCAGTGCGTGTGCATGCGAGCCCTATCCCGCATTTCGCCCGGCAGCCAGAGCGTTCCCCCGGCCTGCCCTTTCCTGGCGAGGGGCGTGAACGACAGTGCATGTGCATGCGAGCCCTACCTTGCATTTCGCCCGGCAGCCAGAGCGTTCCCCCGGCCTGCCCTTTCTTGGTGCGGGTCGTGAACGGCAGTGCGTGTGTATGCGAGCCCTACCCCGCATTTCGCCCGGCAGCCAGAGCGTTCCCCCGGCCTGCCCTTTCTTGGTGCGGGTCGTGAACGGCAGTGCATGTGCATGCGAGCCCTACCCCGCATTTCGCCCGGCAGCCAAATAGTTTTCCTGGCCTGCCTTTTCCTGGTGCGGGTCGTGAACGGCAGTGCATGTGCATGCGAGCCCTACCCTGCATTTCACCGAGCAGCCAGAGCGATACCCCGGCCTGCCCTTTCCTGGCGCGGCACTTGAACGGCAGTGCGAGTGAATGCGAGCCCTAACCCGCATTTCGCCGGGCAGCCAGAGCGTTCCCCCGGCATGCCCTTTCCTGGCGCGGTACTTGAACGACAGTGCATGTGCATGCGATCCCTACCTCGCATTTCGCCCGGCAGCCAGTGCGATACCCCGGCCTGCCCTTTCCTGGCGCGGCACTTGAACGGCAGTGCGAGTGCATGCGAGCCCTACCCCGCATTTAACCCGGCAGCCAGAGCGATATCCCGGCCTGCCCTTTCCTGGCGCGGGGCGTGAACGGCAGTGCGTGTGCATGCGAGCCCTATCCCGCATTTCGCCCGGCAGCCAGTGCGATACCCCGGCCTGCTCTTTCCTTGCGCGGGGCGTGAACGGCAGTGCATGTGCATGCGAGCCCTACCCCGCATTTCGCCCGGCAGCCAGAGCGTTCCCCCGGCCTGCCCTTTCTTGGTGCGGGTCGTGAACGGCAGTGCTTGTGCATGCGAGCCCTACCCCGCATTTCGCCCGGCAGCCAGAGCGTTCCCCCGGCCTGCCCTTTCCTGGCGCGGCATTTGAACGGCAGTGCATGTGCATGCGAGCCCTACCCCGCATTTCGCCCGGCAGCCAAAGAGTTTTCCTGGCCTGCCCTCTCCTGGCGCGGGGCGTGAACGGCAGTGCGTGTGCATGCGAGCCCTACCCCGCATTTAACCCGGCAGCCAGTGCGATACCCCGGCCTGCCTTTTCCTGGCGCGGGGCGTGAACGGCAGTGCGTGTGCATGCGAGCCCTACCTCGCATTTCGCCCGGCAGCCAGAGCGATACCCCGGCCTGCCCTTTCTTGGTGCGGGTCGTGAACGGCAGTGCATGTGTATGCGAGCCCTACCCCGCATTTCGCCCGGCAGCCAGAGCGTTCCCCCGGCCTGCCCTTTCTTGGTGCGGCACTTGAACGGCAGTGCATGTGCATGCGAGCCCTACCTCGCATTTCGCCCGGCAGCCAGAGCGTTCCCCCGGCCTGCCCTTTCCTGGCGCGGCACTTGAACGGCAGTGCGAGTGCATGCGAGCCCTACCCCGCATTTAACCCGGCAGCCAGAGCGATATCCCGGCCTGCCCTTTCCTGGCGCGGGGCGTGAACGGCAGTGCGTGTGCATGCGAGCCCTACCCCGCATTTCGCCCGGCAGCCAGAGCGATACCCCGGCCTGCCCTTTCCTGGCGAGGGGCGTGAACGACAGTGCATGTGCATGCGAGCCCTACCTTGCATTTCGCCCGGCAGCCAGAGCGATACCCCGGCCTGCCCTTTCCTGGCGAGGGGCGTGAACGACAGTGCATGTGCATGCGAGCCCTATCCCGCATTTCACCCAGCAGCCAGAGCGTTCCCCCGGCCTGCCCTTTCTTGGTGCGGGTCGTGAACGGCAGTGCGTGTGTATGCGAGCCCTACCCCGCATTTCGCCCGGCAGCCAGAGCGTTCCCCCGGCCTGCCCTTTCTTGGTGCGGGGCGTGAACGGCAGTGCATGTGCATGCGAGCCCTACCCCGCATTTCGCCCGGCAGCCAAATAGTTTTCCTGGCCTGCCTTTTCCTGGTGCGGGTCGTGAACGGCAGTGCATGTGCATGCGAGCCCTACCCTGCATTTAGCCCGGCAGCCAGAGCGTTCCCCCGGCCTGCCCTTTCCTGGCGCGGCACTTGAACGGCAGTGCGTGTGCATGCGAGCCCTACCCCGCATTTCGCCGGGCAGCCAGAGCGTTCCCCCGGCATGCCCTTTCCTGGCGCGGCATTTGAACGGCAGTGCGAGTGAATGCGAGCCCTACCCCGCATTTCGACCGGCAGCCAGAGCGTTCCCCCGGCCTGCCCTTTCCTGGCGCGGCACTTGAACGGCAGTGCATGTGCATGCGATCCCTACCTCGCATTTCGCCCGGCAGCCAGAGCGTTCCCCCGGCCTGCCCTTTCCTGGCGCGGCACTTGAACGGCAGTGCGAGTGCATGCGAGCCCTACCCCGCATTTAACCCGGCAGCCAGAGCGTTCCCCCGGCCTGCCCTTTCCTGGCGCGGGGCGTGAACGGCAGTGCGTGTGCATGCGAGCCCTACCCCGCATTTCGCCCGGCAGCCAAATAGTTTTCCTGGCCTGCCTTTTCCTGGTGCGGGTCGTGAACGGCAGTGCATGTGCATGCGAGCCCTACCCTGCATTTCGCCGGGCAGCCAGAGCGTTCCCCCGGCATGCCCTTTCCTGGCGCGGCATTTGAACGGCAGTGCGAGTGAATGCGAGCCCTACCCCGCATTTCGACCGGCAGCCAGAGCGTTCCCCCGGCCTGCCCTTTCCTGGCGCGGCACTTGAACGGCAGTGCATGTGCATGCGATCCCTACCTCGCATTTCGCCCGGCAGCCAGAGCGTTCCCCCGGCCTGCCCTTTCCTGGCGCGGCACTTGAACGGCAGTGCGAGTGCATGCGAGCCCTACCCCGCATTTAACCCGGCAGCCAGAGCGTTCCCCCGGCCTGCCCTTTCCTGGCGCGGGGCGTGAACGGCAGTGCGTGTGCATGCGAGCCCTACCTCGCATTTCGCCCGGCAGCCAGAGCGATACCCCGGCCTGCCCTTTCCTGGCGAGGGGCGTGAACGTCAGTGCATGTGCATGCGAGCCCTACCTTGCATTTCGCCCGGCAGCCAGAGCGATACCCCGGCCTGCCCTTTCCTGGCGAGGGGCGTGAACGACAGTGCATGTGCATGCGAGCCCTATCCCGCATTTCACCCAGCAGCCAGAGCGTTCCCCCGGCCTGCCCTTTCTTGGTGCGGGTCGTGAACGGCAGTGCGTGTGTATGCGAGCCCTACCCCGCATTTCGCCCGGCAGCCAGAGCGTTCCCCCGGCCTGCCCTTTCTTGGTGCGGGTCGTGAACGGCAGTGCATGTGCATGCGAGCCCTACCCCGCATTTCGCCCGGCAGCCAAATAGTTTTCCTGGCCTGCCTTTTCCTGGTGCGGGTCGTGAACGGCAGTGCATGTGCATGCGAGCCCTCCCCTGCATTTCACCGAGCACCCAGAGCGATACCCCGGCCTGCCCTTTCCTGGTGCGGGGCGTGAACGGCAGTGCGTGTGCATGCGAGCCCTACCCCGCATTTCGCCCGGCAGCCAGAGCGTTCCCCCGGCCTGCCCTTTCCTGGCACGGCACTTGAACGGCAGTGCGAGTGAATGCGAGCCCTACCCCGCATTTCGACCGGCAGCCAGAGCGTTCCCCCGGCCTGCCCTTTCCTGGCGCGGCACTTGAACGGCAGTGCGAGTGAATGCGAGCCCTACCCCGCATTTAACCCGGCAGCCAGAGCGATATCCCGGCCTGCCCTTTCTTGGTGCGGGTCGTGAACGGCAGTGCGTGTGCATGCGAGCCCTACCCCGCATTTCGCCCGGCAGCCAGAGCGATACCCCGGCCTGCTCTTTCCTTGCGCGGGGCGTGAACGGCAGTGCGTGTGCATGCGAGCCCTATCCCGCATTTCGCCCGGCAGCCAGAGCGATACCCCGGCCTGCTCTTTCCTTGCGCGGGGCGTGAACGGCAGTGCGTGTGCATGCGAGCCCTACCCCGCATTTCGCCCGGCAGCCAGAGCGTTCCCCCGGCCTGCCCTTTCCTGGCGCGGCATTTGAACGGCAGTGCGAGTGAATGCGAGCCCTACCCCGCATTTCGACCGGCAGCCAGAGCGTTCCCCCGGCCTGCCCTTTCCTGGCGCGGCACTTGAACGGCAGTGCGAGTGAATGCGAGCCCTACCCCGCATTTAACCCGGCAGCCAGAGCGATACCCCGGCCTGCCCTTTCTTGGTGCGGGTCGTGAACGGCAGTGCGTGTGCATGCGAGCCCAACCTCGCATTTCGCCCGGCAGCCAGAGCGATACCCCGGCCTGCTCTTTCCTTGCGCGGGGCGTGAACGGCAGTGCGTGTGCATGCGAGCCCTATTCCGCATTTCGCCCGGCAGCCAGAGCGTTCCCCCGGCCTGCCCTTTCCTGGCGCGGCACTTGAACGGCAGTGCGAGTGAATGCGAGCCCTACCCCGCATTTCGCCCAGCAGCCAAAGAGTTTTCCTGGCCTGCCTTTTCCTGGTGCGGGGCGTGAACGGCAGTGCGTGTGCATGCGAGCCCTACCCCGCATTTCACCCAGCAGCTAGAGCGATACCCCGGCCTGCCCTTTCCTGGCGAGGGGCGTGAACGACAGTGCATGTGCATGCGAGCCCTATCCCGCATTTCGCCCGGCAGCCAGAGCGATACCCCTGCCTGCTCTTTCCTTGCGCGGGGCGTGAACGGCAGTGCGTGTGCATGCGAGCCCTATCCCGCATTTCACCCAGCAGCCAGTGCGATACCCCGGCCTGCCCTTTCCTGGCGAGGGGCGTGAACGGCAGTGCGTGTGTATGCGAGCCCTACCCCGCATTTCGCCCAGCAGCCAGAGCGTTCCCCCGGCCTGCCCTTTCTTGGTGCGGGTCGTGAACGGCAGTGCATGTGCATGCGAGCCCTCCCCCGCATTTCGACCGGCAGCCAAAGAATTTTCCTGGCCTGCCCTCTCCTGGCGCGGGGCGTGAACGGCAGTGCATGTGCATGCGAGCCCTACCCCGCATTTCGCCCGGCAGCCAGTGCGATACCCCGGCCTGCCCTTTCCTGGCGCGGGGCGTGAGCGGCAGTGCGTGTGCATGCGAGCACTACCCCGCATTTCGCCCGGCAGCCAGTGCGATATCCCGGCCTGCCCTTTCCTGGTGCGGGGCGTGAACGGCAGTGCGTGTGCATGCGAGCCCTACCTCGGATTTCGCCCGGCAGCCAGAACGATACCCCGGCCTGCTCTTTCCTTGCGCGGGGCGTGAACGGCAGTGCGTGTGCATGCGAGCCCTACCCCGCATTTAACCCGGCAGCCAGAGCAATATCCCGGCCTGCCCTTTCCTGGCGCGGGGCGTGAACGGCAGTGCATGTGCATGCGAGCCCTACCCCGCATTTCGCCCGGCAGCCAGAGCGTTCCCCCGGCCTGCCCTTTCTTGGTGCGGGTCGTGAACGGCAGTGCATGTGCATGCGAGCCCTACCCCGCATTTCGCCCGGCAGCCAGAGCGTTCCCCCGGCCTGCCCTTTCCTGGCGCGGCATTTGAACGGCAGTGCATGTGCATGCGAGCCCTACCCCGCATTTCGCCCGGCAGCCAAAGAGTTTTCCTGGCCTGCCCTCTCCTGGCGCGGGGCGTGAACGGCAGTGCGTGTGCATGCGAGCCCTACCCCGCATTTCGCCCGGCAGCCAGTGCGATACCCCGGCCTGCCTTTTCCTGGCGCGGTACTTGAACGGCAGTGCGTGTGTATGCGAGCCCTACCTCGCATTTCGCCCGGCAGCCAGAGCGATACCCCGGCCTGCCCTTTCTTGGTGCGGGTCGTGAACGGCAGTGCGTGTGCATGCGAGCCCTATCCCGCATTTCGCCCGGCAGCCAGTGCGATACCCCGGCCTGCCCTTTCCTGGCGAGGGGCGTGAACGACAGTGCATGTGCATGCGAGCCCTACCTCGCATTTCGCCCGGCAGCGAGAGCGATACCCCGGCCTGCCCTTTCCTTGCGCGGGGCGTGAACGGCAGTGCGTGTGCATGCGAGCCCTATCCCGCATATCGTCTGGCAGCCAGAGCGTTCCCCCGGCCTGCCCTTTCCTGGCGCGGCACTTGAACGGCAGTGCATGTGCATGCGAGCCCTACCCCGCATTTCGCCCGGCAGCCAAAGAGTTTTTCTGGCCTGCCTTTTCCTGGCGCGGTACTTGAACGGCAGTGCATGTGCATGCGAGCCCTCCCCTGCATTTCACCGAGCACCCAGAGCGATACCCCGGCCTGCCCTTTCCTGGCGCGGGGCGTGAACGGCAGTGCGTGTGCATGCGAGCCCTACCCCGCATTTCGCCCGGCAGCCAGAGCGTTCCCCCGGCCTGCCTTTTCCTGGCGCGGTACTTGAACGGCAGTGCGTGTGTATGCGAGCCCTACCCCGCATTTCGCCCGGAAGCCAGAACGATACCCCGGCCTGCCCTTTCTTGGTGCGGGTCGTGAACGGCAGTGCGTGTGCATGCGAGCCCAACCGCGCATTTCGCCCGGCAGCCAAAGCATTCCCTACCTGGCGCAATGCGTGCGGGGCACTGCGTGTTTGCATGTGAGCCCTTCCCCGCATTTCGCCCGGCAGCCAAAGAGTTTTTCTGGCCTGCCTTTTCCTGGCGCGGTACTTGAACGGCAGTGCGTGTGCATGCGAGACCTACCCCGCATTTCGCCCGGCAACCAGAGCGTTCCCCCGGCCTGCCCTTTCCTGGCGCGGGGCGTGAACGGCAGTGCGTGTGCATGCGAGCCCTACCCCGCATTTCGCCCGGCAGCCAGTGCGATACCCCGGCCTGCCTTTTCCTGGCGCGGGGCGTGAACGGCAGTGCGTGTGCATGCGAGCCCTACCCCGCATTTCGCCCGGCAGCCAGAACGATACCCCGGCCTGCCCTTTCTTGGTGCGGGTCGTGAACGGCAGTGCGTGTGCATGTGAGCCCTACCTCGCATTTCGCATGGCAGACAAAGCGTTCCCCTTGCTTTTGCTTACCTGGCGTGGGGCGTGCGGGGCACTGCGTGTCTGCATGTGAGCCCAACCGCGCATTTCGCCCGGCAGCCAAAGCGTTCCCTACCTGGCGTAATGCGTGCGGGGCACTGCTTGTCTGCATGTGAGCCCAACCGCGCATTTCGCCCGGCAGCCAAAGCGTTCCCTACCTGTCGCAATGCGTGCGGTGCACTGCGTGTGTGCATGTGAGCCCTTCCCCGCATTTCGCCCGGCAGCCAAAGCGTTCCGCTGGCCTTCTTTTTCCTGGAGTGGGGCGTGAGTGGCACTGCGTGTGCATGTGAGCCCTACCTCGCATTGCGCCTGGCAGACAAAGCGTTCCCCTTGCTTTTGCTTTCCTGGCGCAATGCGTGAAGGGCACTTCGTGTGTGCATGTGAGCCCTACCCCGCATTTCGCCCGGCAGCCAAAGCGTATCCCAGAATTTCCCTTATCAGGCGTGGGGCGTGAGTGGCACAGCGTGTGCATGTGAACCCTACCCCACATTTAGCCCGGCAGCCAATACGTTTGGCGCAATGCGTGCGGTGCACTGCGTGTGTGCATGTGAGCCCTTCCCCGCATTTCGCCCGGCAGCCAAAGCGTTTCCCAGAATTTCCCTCATCAGGCGTGGGGCGTGAGTGGAACTGCGTGTGCATGGGAGCCCTACCCCGCATTTAGCCCGGCAGCCAAAACGTTTGGCGCAATGCGTGCGGGGCACTGCGTGTTTGCATGTGAGCCATACCCCGCATTTCGCCCGGCAGCCAAAGCGTTCCGCTGGCCTTCTTTTTCCTGGAGTGGGGCGTGAGTTGCACTGCGTGTGCATGTGAGCCCTACCTCGCATTTCGCATGGCAGAGAAAGCGTTCCCCTTGCTTTTGCTTTCCTGGCGTGGGGCGTGCGGGGCACTGCGTGATTGCATGTGAGCCCTACCCCGCATTTCGCCCGGCAGCCAAAGCGTTCCCTACCTGGCGCAATGCGTGCGGGGCACTGCGTGTTTGCATGTGAGCCCTACCCCGCATTTCGCCCGGCAGCCAAAGCGTTCCGCTGGCCTTCTCTTTCCTGGAGTGGGGCGTGAGTGGCACTGCGTGTGCATGTGAGCCCTACCTCGCAATTCGCCTGGCAGACAAAGCGTTCCCCTTGCTTTTGTTTACCTGGCGCAATGCGTGCGGGGCACTGCGTGTCTGCATGTGAGCCCAACCGCGCATTTCGCCCGGCAGCCAAAGCGTTCCCTACCTGGCGCAATGCGTGCGGGGCACTGCGTGTGTGCATGTGAGCCCTTCCCCGCATTTCGCCCGGCAGCCAAAGCGTTCCGCTGGCCTTCTCTTTCCTGGAGTGGGGCGTGAGTGGCACTGCGTGTGCATGTGAGCCCTTCCCCGCATTTCGCCCGGCAGCCAAAGCGTTCCGCTGGCCTTCTCTTTCCTGGAGTGGGGCGTGAGTGGCACTGCGTGTGCATGTGAGCCCTACCTCGCATTGCGCCTGGCAGACAAAGCGTTCCCCTTGCTTTTGCTTTCCTGGCGCAATGCGTGAAGGGCACTTCGTGTGTGCATGTGAGCCCTACCCCGCATTTCGCCCGGCAGCCAAAGCGTATCCCAGAATTTCCCTTATCAGGCGTGGGGCGTGAGTGGCACAGCGTGTGCATGTGAACCCTACCCCACATTTAGCCCGGCAGCCAATACGTTTGGCGCAATGCGTGCGGTGCACTGCGTGTGTGCATGTGAGCCCTTCCCCGCATTTCGCCCGGCAGCCAAAGCGTTTCCCAGAATTTCCCTCATCAGGCGTGGGGCGTGAGTGGAACTGCGTGTGCATGGGAGCCCTACCCCGCATTTAGCCCGGCAGCCAAAACGTTTGGCGCAATGCGTGCGGGGCACTGCGTGTTTGCATGTGAGCCATACCCCGCATTTCGCCCGGCAGCCAAAGCGTTCCGCTGGCCTTCTTTTTCCTGGAGTGGGGCGTGAGTGGCACTGCGTGTGCATGTGAGCCCTACCTCGCATTTCGCCTGGCAGACAAAGCATTCCCCTTGCTTTTGCTTTCCTGGCGTGGGGCGTGCGGGGCACTGCGTGATTGCATGTGAGCCCTACCCCGCATTTCGCCCGGCAGCCAAAGCGTTCCCTACCTGGCGCAATGCGTGCGGGGCACTGCGTGTTTGCATGTGAGCCCTACCCCGCATTTCGCCCGGCAGCCAAAGCGTTCCGCTGGCCTTCTCTTTCCTGGAGTGGGGCGTGAGTGGCACTGCGTGTGCATGTGAGCCCTACCTCGCAATTCGCCTGGCAGACAAAGCGTTCCCCTTGCTTTTGTTTACCTGGCGCAATGCGTGCGGGGCACTGCGTGTCTGCATGTGAGCCCAACCGCGCATTTCGCCCGGCAGCCAAAGCGTTCCCTACCTGGCGCAATGCGTGCGGGGCACTGCGTGTTTGCATGTGAGCCCTACCCCGCATTTCGCCCGGCAGCCAAAGCGTTCCGCTGGCCTTCTCTTTCCTGGAGTGGGGCGTGAGTGGCACTGCGTGTGCATGTGAGCCCTACCTCGCAATTCGCCTGGCAGACAAAGCGTTCCCCTTGCTTTTGTTTACCTGGCGCAATGCGTGCGGGGCACTGCGTGTCTGCATGTGAGCCCAACCGCGCATTTCGCCCGGCAGCCAAAGCGTTCCCTACCTGGCGCAATGCGTGCGGGGCACTGCGTGTGTGCATGTGAGCCCTTCCCCGCATTTCGCCCGGCAGCCAAAGCGTTCCGCTGGCCTTCTCTTTCCTGGAGTGGGGCGTGAGTGGCACTGCGTGTGCATGTGAGCCCTTCCCCGCATTTCGCCCGGCAGCCAAAGCGTTCCGCTGGCCTTCTCTTTCCTGGAGTGGGGCGTGAGTGGCACTGCGTGTGCATGTGAGCCCTACCTCGCATTGCGCCTGGCAGACAAAGCGTTCCCCTTGCTTTTGCTTTCCTGGCGCAATGCGTGAAGGGCACTTCGTGTGTGCATGTGAGCCCTACCCCGCATTTCGCCCGGCAGCCAAAGCGTATCCCCAGAATTTCCCTTATCAGGCGTGGGGCGTGAGTGGCACAGCGTGTGCATGTGAACCCTACCCCACATTTAGCCCGGCAGCCAATACGTTTGGCGCAATGCGTGCGGTGCACTGCGTGTGTGCATGTGAGCCCTTCCCCGCATTTCGCCCGGCAGCCAAAGCGTTTCCCAGAATTTCCCTCATCAGGCGCGGGGCGTGAACGGCAGTGCGTGTGCATGCGAGCCCTACCCCGCATTTCGCCCGGCAGCCAGTGCGATACCCCGGCCTGCCTTTTCCTGGCGCGGGGCGTGAACGGCAGTGCGTGTGCATGCGAGCCCTACCCCGCATTTCGCCCGGCAGCCAGAACGATACCCCGGCCTGCCCTTTCTTGGTGCGGGTCGTGAACGGCAGTGCGTGTGCATGTGAGCCCTACCTCGCATTTCGCATGGCAGACAAAGCGTTCCCCTTGCTTTTGCTTACCTGGCGTGGGGCGTGCGGGGCACTGCGTGTCTGCATGTGAGCCCAACCGCGCATTTCGCCCGGCAGCCAAAGCGTTCCCTACCTGGCGTAATGCGTGCGGGGCACTGCTTGTCTGCATGTGAGCCCAACCGCGCATTTCGCCCGGCAGCCAAAGCGTTCCCTACCTGTCGCAATGCGTGCGGTGCACTGCGTGTGTGCATGTGAGCCCTTCCCCGCATTTCGCCCGGCAGCCAAAGCGTTCCGCTGGCCTTCTTTTTCCTGGAGTGGGGCGTGAGTGGCACTGCGTGTGCATGTGAGCCCTACCTCGCATTGCGCCTGGCAGACAAAGCGTTCCCCTTGCTTTTGCTTTCCTGGCGCAATGCGTGAAGGGCACTTCGTGTGTGCATGTGAGCCCTACCCCGCATTTCGCCCGGCAGCCAAAGCGTATCCCAGAATTTCCCTTATCAGGCGTGGGGCGTGAGTGGCACAGCGTGTGCATGTGAACCCTACCCCACATTTAGCCCGGCAGCCAATACGTTTGGCGCAATGCGTGCGGTGCACTGCGTGTGTGCATGTGAGCCCTTCCCCGCATTTCGCCCGGCAGCCAAAGCGTTTCCCAGAATTTCCCTCATCAGGCGTGGGGCGTGAGTGGAACTGCGTGTGCATGGGAGCCCTACCCCGCATTTAGCCCGGCAGCCAAAACGTTTGGCGCAATGCGTGCGGGGCACTGCGTGTTTGCATGTGAGCCATACCCCGCATTTCGCCCGGCAGCCAAAGCGTTCCGCTGGCCTTCTTTTTCCTGGAGTGGGGGCGTGAGTTGCACTGCGTGTGCATGTGAGCCCTACCTCGCATTTCGCATGGCAGAGAAAGCGTTCCCCTTGCTTTTGCTTTCCTGGCGTGGGGCGTGCGGGGCACTGCGTGATTGCATGTGAGCCCTACCCCGCATTTCGCCCGGCAGCCAAAGCGTTCCCTACCTGGCGCAATGCGTGCGGGGGCACTGCGTGTTTGCATGTGAGCCCTACCCCGCATTTCGCCCGGCAGCCAAAGCGTTCCGCTGGCCTTCTCTTTCCTGGAGTGGGGCGTGAGTGGCACTGCGTGTGCATGTGAGCCCTACCTCGCAATTCGCCTGGCAGACAAAGCGTTCCCCTTGCTTTTGTTTACCTGGCGCAATGCGTGCGGGGCACTGCGTGTCTGCATGTGAGCCCAACCGCGCATTTCGCCCGGCAGCCAAAGCGTTCCCTACCTGGCGCAATGCGTGCGGGGCACTGCGTGTGTGCATGTGAGCCCTTCCCCGCATTTCGCCCGGCAGCCAAAGCGTTCCGCTGGCCTTCTCTTTCCTGGAGTGGGGCGTGAGTGGCACTGCGTGTGCATGTGAGCCCTTCCCCGCATTTCGCCCGGCAGCCAAAGCGTTCCGCTGGCCTTCTCTTTCCTGGAGTGGGGCGTGAGTGGCACTGCGTGTGCATGTGAGCCCTACCTCGCATTGCGCCTGGCAGACAAAGCGTTCCCCTTGCTTTTGCTTTCCTGGCGCAATGCGTGAAGGGCACTTCGTGTGTGCATGTGAGCCCTACCCCGCATTTCGCCCGGCAGCCAAAGCGTATCCCAGAATTTCCCTTATCAGGCGTGGGGCGTGAGTGGCACAGCGTGTGCATGTGAACCCTACCCCACATTTAGCCCGGCAGCCAATACGTTTGGCGCAATGCGTGCGGTGCACTGCGTGTGTGCATGTGAGCCCTTCCCCGCATTTCGCCCGGCAGCCAAAGCGTTTCCCAGAATTTCCCTCATCAGGCGTGGGGCGTGAGTGGAAACTGCGTGTGCATGGGAGCCCTACCCCGCATTTAGCCCGGCAGCCAAAACGTTTGGCGCAATGCGTGCGGGGCACTGCGTGTTTGCATGTGAGCCATACCCCGCATTTCGCCCGGCAGCCAAAGCGTTCCGCTGGCCTTCTTTTTCCTGGAGTGGGGCGTGAGTGGCACTGCGTGTGCATGTGAGCCCTACCTCGCATTTCGCCTGGCAGACAAAGCATTCCCCTTGCTTTTGCTTTCCTGGCGTGGGGCGTGCGGGGCACTGCGTGATTGCATGTGAGCCCTACCCCGCATTTCGCCCGGCAGCCAAAGCGTTCCCTACCTGGCGCAATGCGTGCGGGGCACTGCGTGTTTGCATGTGAGCCCTACCCCGCATTTCGCCCGGCAGCCAAAGCGTTCCGCTGGCCTTCTCTTTCCTGGAGTGGGGCGTGAGTGGCACTGCGTGTGCATGTGAGCCCTACCTCGCAATTCGCCTGGCAGACAAAGCGTTCCCCTTGCTTTTGTTTACCTGGCGCAATGCGTGCGGGGCACTGCGTGTCTGCATGTGAGCCCAACCGCGCATTTCGCCCGGCAGCCAAAGCGTTCCCTACCTGGCGCAATGCGTGCGGGGCACTGCGTGTTTGCATGTGAGCCCTACCCCGCATTTCGCCCGGCAGCCAAAGCGTTCCGCTGGCCTTCTCTTTCCTGGAGTGGGGCGTGAGTGGCACTGCGTGTGCATGTGAGCCCTACCTCGCAATTCGCCTGGCAGACAAAGCGTTCCCCTTGCTTTTGTTTACCTGGCGCAATGCGTGCGGGGCACTGCGTGTCTGCATGTGAGCCCAACCGCGCATTTCGCCCGGCAGCCAAAGCGTTCCCTACCTGGCGCAATGCGTGCGGGGCACTGCGTGTGTGCATGTGAGCCCTTCCCCGCATTTCGCCCGGCAGCCAAAGCGTTCCGCTGGCCTTCTCTTTCCTGGAGTGGGGCGTGAGTGGCACTGCGTGTGCATGTGAGCCCTTCCCCGCATTTCGCCCGGCAGCCAAAGCGTTCCGCTGGCCTTCTCTTTCCTGGAGTGGGGCGTGAGTGGCACTGCGTGTGCATGTGAGCCCTACCTCGCATTGCGCCTGGCAGACAAAGCGTTCCCCTTGCTTTTGCTTTCCTGGCGCAATGCGTGAAGGGCACTTCGTGTGTGCATGTGAGCCCTACCCCGCATTTCGCCCGGCAGCCAAAGCGTATCCCAGAATTTCCCTTATCAGGCGTGGGGCGTGAGTGGCACAGCGTGTGCATGTGAACCCTACCCCACATTTAGCCCGGCAGCCAATACGTTTGGCGCAATGCGTGCGGTGCACTGCGTGTGTGCATGTGAGCCCTTCCCCGCATTTCGCCCGGCAGCCAAAGCGTTTCCCAGAATTTCCCTCATCAGGCGTGGGGCGTGAGTGGAACTGCGTGTGCATGGGAGCCCTACCCCGCATTTAGCCCGGCAGCCAAAACGTTTGGCGCAATGCGTGCGGGGCACTGCGTGTTTGCATGTGAGCCATACCCCGCATTTCGCCCGGCAGCCAAAGCGTTCCGCTGGCCTTCTTTTTCCTGGAGTGGGGCGTGAGTGGCACTGCGTGTGCATGTGAGCCCTACCTCGCATTTCGCCTGGCAGACAAAGCATTCCCCTTGCTTTTGCTTTCCTGGCGTGGGGCGTGCGGGGCACTGCGTGATTGCATGTGAGCCCTACCCCGCATTTCGCCCGGCAGCCAAAGCGTTCCCTACCTGGCGCAATGCGTGCGGGGCACTGCGTGTTTGCATGTGAGCCCTACCCCGCATTTCGCCCGGCAGCCAAAGCGTTCCGCTGGCCTTCTCTTTCCTGGAGTGGGGCGTGAGTGGCACTGCGTGTGCATGTGAGCCCTACCTCGCAATTCGCCTGGCAGACAAAGCGTTCCCCTTGCTTTTGTTTACCTGGCGCAATGCGTGCGGGGCACTGCGTGTCTGCATGTGAGCCCAACCGCGCATTTCGCCCGGCAGCCAAAGCGTTCCCTACCTGGCGCAATGCGTGCGGGGCACTGCGTGTGTGCATGTGAGCCCTTCCCCGCATTTCGCCCGGCAGCCAAAGCGTTCCGCTGGCCTTCTCTTTCCTGGAGTGGGGCGTGAGTGGCACTGCGTGTGCATGTGAGCCCTACCTCGCATTTCGCATGGCAGACAAAGCGTTCCCCTTGCTTTTGCTTACCTGGCGTGGGGCGTGCGGGGCACTGCGTGTCTGCATGTGAGCCCAACCGCGCATTTCGCCCGGCAGCCAAAGCGTTCCCTACCTGGCGCAATGCGTGCGGGGCACTGCTTGTCTGCATGTGAGCCCAACCGCGCATTTCGCCCGGCAGCCAAAGCGTTCCCTACCTGGCGCAATGCGTGCGGTGCACTGCGTGTGTGCATGTGAGCCCTTCCCCGCATTTCGCCCGGCAGCCAAAGCGTTCCGCTGGCCTTCTTTTTCCTGGAGTGGGGCGTGAGTGGCACTGCGTGTGCATGTGAGCCCTACCTCGCATTGCGCCTGGCAGACAAAGCGTTCCCTACCTGGCGCAATGCGTGCGGGGCACTGCGTGTGTGCATGTGAGCCCTACCCCGCATTTCGCCCGGCACCCAAAGCGTTTCCCAGAATTTCCCTCATCTGGCGTGGGGCGTGAGTGGAACTGCGTGTGCATGGGAGCCCTACCCCGCATTTAGCCCGGCAGCCAAAACGTTTGGCGCAATGCGTGCGGGGCACTGCGTGTTTGCACGTGAGCCATACCCCGCATTTCGCCCGGCAGCCAAAGCGTTCCGCTGGCCTTCTTTTTCCTGGAGTGGGGCGTGAGTTGCACTGCGTGTGCATGTGAGCCCTACCTCGCATTTCGCCTGGCAGACAAAGCGTTCCCCTTGCTTTTGCTTTCCTGGCGTGGGGCGTGCGGGGCACTGCGTGATTGCATGTGAGCCCTACTTCGCATTTCGCCCGGCAGCCAAAGCGTTCCCCAGAATTTCCCTCATCAGGCGTGGGGCGTGAGTGGCACCGCGTGTGCATGTGAGCCCTACCCCGCATTTAGCCCGGCAGCCAAAACGTTCCCCTTACTTTCCTTTACCTAGCGCAATGCGTGAGGGGCACTACGTGTGTGCATGTGAGCCCTACCCCGCATTTCGCCTGGCAGCCAAAGCGTTCCCCAGAATTTTCCTGATCAGGCGTGGTGCGTGAGTGGCACTGCGTGTGCATGTGAGCCCTACCTCGCATTTCGCCTGGCAGACAAAGCGTTCCCCTTGCTTTTGCTTTCCTGGCGCAATGCGTGCGGGGCACTGCGTGTCTGCATGTGAGCCCAACCGCGCATTTCGCCCGGCAGCCAAAGCGTTCCCTACCTGGCGCAATGCGTGCGGGGCACTGCGTGTTTGCATGTGAGCCCTACCCCGCATTTCGCCCGGCAGCCAAAGCGTTCCGCTGGCCTTCTCTTTCCTGGAGTGGGGCGTGAGTGGCACTGCGTGTGCATGTGAGCCCTACCTCGCATTGCGCCTGGCAGACAAAGCGTTCCCTACCTGGCGCAATGCGTGCGGGGCACTGCGTGTGTGCATGTGAGCCCAACCGCGCATTTCGCCCGGCAGCCAAAGCGTTCCCTACCTGGCGCAATGCGTGCGGGGCACCGCGTGTGCATGTGAGCCCTACCTCGCATTTCGCCTGGCGGACAAAGCGTTCCCCTTGCTTTTGCTTACCTGGCGCAATGCGTGCGGGGCACTGCGTGTGTGCATGTGAGCCCTTCCCCGCATTTCGCCCGGCAGCCAAAGCGTTTCCGCTGGCCTTCTTTTTCCTGGAGTGGGGCGTGAGTGGCACTGCGTGTGCATGTGAGCCCTACCTCGCATTGCGCCTGGCAGACAAAGCGTTCCCTACCTGGCGCAATGCGTGCGGGGCACTGCGTGTGTGCATGTGAGCCCTACCCCGCATTTCGCCCGGCACCCAAAGCGTTTCCCAGAATTTCCCTCATCAGGCGTGGGGCGTGAGTGGAACTGCGTGTGCATGGGAGCCCTACCCCGCATTTAGCCCGGCAGCCAAAACGTTTGGCGCAATGCGTGCGGGGCACTGCGTGTTTGCACGTGAGCCATACCCCGCATTTCGCCCGGCAGCCAAAGCGTTCCGCTGGCCTTCTTTTTCCTGGAGTGGGGCGTGAGTTGCACTGCGTGTGCATGTGAGCCCTACCTCGCATTTCGCCTGGCAGACAAAGCGTTCCCCTTGCTTTTGCTTTCCTGGCGTGGGGCGTGCGGGGCACTGCGTGATTGCATGTGAGCCCTACCCCACATTTCGCCCGGCAGCCAAAGCGTTCCCCAGAATTTCCCTCATCAGGCGTGGGGCGTGAGTGGCACCGCGTGTGCATGTGAGCCCTACCCCGCATTTAGCCCGGCAGCCAAAACGTTCCCCTTACTTTCCTTTACCTAGCGCAATGCGTGAGGGGCACTACGTGTGTGCATGTGAGCCCTACCCCGCATTTCGCCCGGCGGACAAAGCGTTCCCCAGAATTTTCCTGATCAGGCGTGGTGCGTGAGTGGCACTGCGTGTGCATGTGAGCCCTACCTCGCATTTCGCCTGGCAGACAAAGCGTTCCCCTTGCTTTTGCTTTCCTGGCGCAATGCGTGCGGGGCACTGCGTGTCTGCATGTGAGCCCAACCGCGCATTTCGCCCGGCAGCCAAAGCGTTCCCTACCTGGCGCAATGCGTGCGGGGCACTGCGTGTTTGCATGTGAGCCCTACCCCGCATTTCGCCCGGCAGCCAAAGCGTTCCGCTGGCCTTCTCTTTCCTGGAGTGGGGGCGTGAGTGGCACTGCGTGTGCATGTGAGCCCTACCTCGCATTGCGCCTGGCAGACAAAGCGTTCCCTACCTGGCGCAATGCGTGCGGGGCACTGCGTGTGTGCATGTGAGCCCAACCGCGCATTTCGCCCGGCAGCCAAAGCGTTCCCTACCTGGCGCAATGCGTGCGGGGCACCGCGTGTGCATGTGAGCCCTACCTCGCATTTCGCCTGGCGGACAAAGCGTTCCCCTTGCTTTTGCTTACCTGGCGCAATGCGTGCGGGGCACTGCGTGTGTGCATGTGAGCCCTTCCCCGCATTTCGCCCGGCAGCCAAAGCGTTCCGCTGGCCTTCTTTTTCCTGGAGTGGGGCGTGAGTGGCACTGCGTGTGCATGTGAGCCCTACCTCGCATTGCGCCTGGCAGACAAAGCGTTCCCTACCTGGCGCAATGCGTGCGGGGCACTGCGTGTGTGCATGTGAGCCCTACCCCGCATTTCGCCCGGCACCCAAAGCGTTTCCCAGAATTTCCCTCATCTGGCGTGGGGCGTGAGTGGAACTGCGTGTGCATGGGAGCCCTACCCCGCATTTAGCCCGGCAGCCAAAACGTTTGGCGCAATGCGTGCGGGGCACTGCGTGTTTGCATGTGAGCCCTACCTCGCATTTCGCCTGGCAGACAAAGCGTTCCCCTTGCTTTTGCTTTCCTGGCGTGGGGCGTGCGGGGCACTGCGTGATTGCATGTGAGCCCTACCCCGCATTTCGCCCGGCAGCCAAAGCGTTCCCCAGAATTTCCCTCATCAGGCGTGGGGCGTGAGTGGCAACGCGTGTGCATGTGAGCCCTACCCCGCATTTAGCCCGGCAGCCAAAACGTTCCCCTTACTTTCCTTTACCTAGCGCAATGCGTGAGGGGCACTACGTGTGTGCATGTGAGCCCTACCCCGCATTTCGCCCGGCAGACGAAGCGTTCCCCAGAATTTTCCTGATCAGGCGTGGTGCGTGAGTGGCACTGCGTGTGCATGTGAGCCCTACCTCGCATTTCGCCTGGCAGACAAAGCGTTCCCCTTGCTTTTGCTTTCCTGGCGCAATGCGTGCGGGGCACTGCGTGTCTGCATGTGAGCCCAACCGCGCATTTCGCCCGGCAGCCAAAGCGTTCCCTACCTGGCGCAATGCGTGCGGGGCACTGCGTGTTTGCATGTGAGCCCTACCCCGCATTTCGCCCGGCAGCCAAAGCGTTCCGCTGGCCTTCTCTTTCCTGGAGTGGGGCGTGAGTGGCACTGCGTGTGCATGTGAGCCCTACCTCGCATTGCGCCTGGCAGACAAAGCGTTCCCTACCTGGCGCAATGCGTGCGGGGCACTGCGTGTGTGCATGTGAGCCCAACCGCGCATTTCGCCTGGCAGCCAAAGCGTTCCGCTGGCCTTCTCTTTCCTGGAGTGGGGCGTGAGTGGCACTGCGTGTGCATGTGAGCCCTACCTCGCATTGCGCCTGGCAGACAAAGCGTTCCCTACCTGGCGCAATGCGTGCGGGGCACTGCGTGTTTGCATGTGAGCCCTACCCCGCATTTCGCCCGGCAGCCAAAGCGTTCCGCTGGCCTTCTCTTTCCTGGAGTGGGGCGTGAGTGGCACTGCGTGTGCATGTGAGCCCTACCTCGCATTGCGCCTGGCAGACAAAGCGTTCCCTACCTGGCGCAATGCGTGCGGGGCACTGCGTGTGTGCATGTGAGCCATACCCCGCATTTCGCCCGGCAGCCAAAGCGTTCCCTACCTGGCGCAATGCGTGAGTGGCACTGCGTGTGCATGTGAGCCCTACCTCGCATTTCGCCTGGCGGACAAAGCGTTCCCCTTGCTTTTGCTTACCTGGCGCAATGCGTGCGGGGCACTGCGTGTCTGCATGTGAGCCCAACCGCGCATTTCGCCCGGCAGCCAAAGCGTTCCCTACCTGGCGTAATGCGTGCGGGGCACTGCTTGTCTGCATGTGAGCCCAACCGCGCATTTCGCCCGGCAGCCAAAGCGTTCCCTACCTGGCGCAATGCGTGCGGGGCACTGCGTGTGTGCATGTGAGCCCTTCCCCGCATTTCGCCCGGCAGCCAAAGCGTTCCGCTGGCCTTCTTTTTCCTGGAGTGGGGCGTGAGTGGCACTGCGTGTGCATGTGAGCCCTACCTCGCATTGCGCCTGGCAGACAAAGCGTTCCCCTTGCTTTTGCTTTCCTGGCGCAATGCGTGAAGGGCACTTCGTGTGTGCATGTGAGCCCTTCCCCGCATTTCGCCCGGCAGCCAAAGCGTTCCCCAGAATTTCCCTTATCAGGCGTGGGGCGTGAGTGGCACAGCGTGTGCATGTGAACCCTACCCCACATTTAGCCCGGCAGCCAAAACGTTTGGCGCAATGCGTGCGGTGCACTGCGTGTGTGCATGTGAGCCCTTCCCCGCATTTCGCCCGGCAGCCAAAGCGTTTCCCAGAATTTCCCTTATCAGGCGTGGGGCGTGAGTGGAACTGCGTGTGCATGGGAGCCCTACCCCGCATTTAGCCCGGCAGCCAAAACGTTTGGCGCAATGCGTGCGGGGCACTGCGTGTTTGCATGTGAGCCATACCCCGCATTTCGACCGGCAGCCAAAGCGTTCCGCTGGCCTTCTCTTTCCTGGAGTGGGGCGTGAGTGGCACTGCGTGTGCATGTGAGCCCTACCTCGCATTTCGCATGGCAGAGAAAGCGTTCCCCTTGCTTTTGCTTTCCTGGCGTGGGGCGTGAGTGGCACTGCGTGTGCATGTGAGCCCTACCCCGCATTTCGCCCGGCAGCCAAAGCGTTCCCCAGAACTTCCCTCATCAGGCGTGGGGCGTGAGTGGCACCGCGTGTGCATGTGAGCCCTACCCCGCATTTAGCCCGGCAGCCAAAAAGTTCCCCTTACTTTCCTTTACCTAGGCGCAATGAGTGAGGGGCACTACGTGTGTGCATGTGAGCCCTACCCCGCATTTCGCCCGGCAGCCAAAGCGTTCCCCAGAGTTTTCCTTATCAGGCGTGGGGCGTGAGTGGCACTGCGTGTGCATGTGAGCCCTACCTCGCATTTCGCCTGGCAGACAAAGCGTTCCCCTTGCTTTTGCTTTCCTGGCGCAATGCGTGCGGGGCACTGCGTGTCTGCATGTGAGCCCAACCGCGCATTTCGCCCGGCAGCCAAAGCGTTCCCCAGAGTTTTCCTTATCAGGCGTGGGGCGTGAGTGGCACTGCGTGTGCATGTGAGCCCTACCCCGCATTTAGCCCGGCAGCCAAAACGTTCCCCTTACTTTCCTTTACCTAGCGCAATGAGTGAGGGGCACTACGTGTGTGCATGTGAGCCCTACCCCGCATTTCGCCCGGCAGCCAAAGCGTTCCCCAGAGTTTTCCTTATCAGGCGTGGGGCGTGAGTGGCACTGCGTGTGCATGTGAGCCCTACCTCGCATTTCGCCTGGCAGACAAAGCGTTCCCCTTGCTTTTGCTTTCCTGGCGCAATGCGTGCGGGGCACTGCGTGTCTGCATGTGAGCCCAACCGGATGCTTAGCTCCGGGGGGAGCGAAGCGACCACCGGGGCTGAGCAGGGTTTAGCATGGGGGCCGTAGAACGGCCGAAGCGGTTTAGGCTCGCTGCTCTCTCCTGTTCGGCATTCTGCCTCTCTGATAGAGCAGCTCACACCGCTTCTGAGCGGTCTTTCAGTCCAAGCCTTCCAAGACTCTACTCTAATTGAAGGAGCTTCTTCGTCGCGATGGTCAAGACCCGAGCAGGCAAGACAACCGCAGCGGAGGATGTAGGAGGACAGCAGCAGAAGAATGTCGCCAAGAAAACCGGGAAGCGGGGCGCGAAGTCGGGAGCGAAGGGCGCGAAGGGTGCGAAGATCGCGGGTGCCCAGCGCAAGCGCGCGGAGAAGCGGCCTCCCGCGAAGCAGCCTGCTGCAAAGGAACCCTCTAAGGCAGTCACGGTGCAGTCCAAGTCGGGCAAGCGCACCGGCGAGGGTGGGGAGTCGCGATCGCACTCGCGCCCGCGCACGTCCTTTGCGGGCTTCTCAGACTGGCAGCGCGGGGTGGGCCAGAACATCGCAGACGCTCTTATTCCCGCGCTGAAGGAGGCGCTGGCCCCGGTCGTGCCGGCGACGGTCGCGCGTGCCACGGCCGTGCCGGCCGCGGCACCCCCTCCCGCCCCGGCCCCCGCCCCCCCGCCCCCGCAGACCGCCGCCGCGGCGGCCGCTCCGACGGCCGCCACCGCGGCCGCGGGCCCGGCGGCCGCCCCCGTGATGGCCGCCCCCGCAGTGGCTGCGCCCGCGGCCGCGCCCGCGGCAGTCGGCGGCGAGGCCACCGCCATCGAAGACAACAAGACGGTCGTGCTCGCCAACGTGTCGTTCGCAAACCTACCAACCGGCTATGCCAACGTGCACAAGTTCTACCACCGCCTCGCGCTGCTCGCTCTGGCCAAGACGGGCAGCAACGAGCAGAGCAAGCCGTTCATCCGCGCCATCGCGGCGCTGGCCATGAACGGCGAGAAGGTGTACAAGCTGCACGGCAACGAGCCCAACAACGGCGCTCGCCTGGACGGCTGCCTGGCGTACATCCACGAGACCATTGGCGCGCGTGGTGCGACGACGTCAACGCCGGCTACGATGCCGAGCTGGCGAAGTCCTGCCTGGCCGCCGCGGCCAAGAAGGGCAACGGCGGCGGCGGCGGCGGCGGTGGCGGCGGCAACGGCGGAGGGGGCGGGCGGCAAGAACAAGAAGACGGCGCAGCACGGCCAGCAGCAGCAGGGCCAGCAGCAGCAGGGCCAGCAGGCGCAGGGCGCAGGCGCAGCAGCACCGCAACCGCGACCCGCGAGCGCCCTTGAACACGAATGAGTATGGGGGCGTAGGGTCGGGCCCGGGCTTTCCTCCTTGCCCAGTGATCACCTCCCCCTCCCCGCACCGGGTGTAGCATAGGCACGAGTTGGCGGCGGGGCCGCGTGGTTGGGCCCAGGGGGAGGGGGGAGCAAGGGCAGGAGCCGGGCAAGCGCGTAGGTTCCCTTGCGTGGTTGTCGGCCTGAGCCAGCGGTGCCGCGTCATCGCTTGCTCGGTTGTGGCCTGTGCTGTTCGGGCCGCGCCCCGTCAGCAGGATGTCGCCCGCGTGCGACGGACTTTCCACCCGCGCGTGGACTAGCCAACCGCCCGCGGGCGGACGCGTGCAACTGTTGGGGGTCTGCCACTTTCCCTTCCCATCTCTCCACCTCCAGGCCGGCTAGTCACAGCCCCAGCTTCACCCCAACGCAGGATGGACTTCGTGAAGAAACTTTTCCGGCGTGACAGCAAGAAGAAGAGGGAAGCTCAGGAGGCGCTAGACGACGTTCACCGCGCGCTCAGAGCAGACAAGGCGCAGTTCGACACGCAGCGGGCAGCAGCGCCCGCTGCAGCCCCCGCGGCCACCGGCAGCGGCGGCGCCAACTCCAGCCGCGCTTCCGGGGCAGCCAGCCGCGGACCGTGCCGGCAGCTCCCCCAAACAGCGCGTGCACCAGAACAGGCGCCTCGTGTCCGCCACCGGAAGGAGGCCGCACCACAGCCCCTCTCAGCCGAAGGTACGATTAGGGATGAGGGGTTTGCGTTCGGAGCGGACAACCCGGGCGAGGTGGAGGGCCCGGCCGCAGCCGCAGCGGGAACAGCAGCAGCAGCCAAGCCGCCACCCCCAGTAATGCGGGGCCGCCTCCGGGCCTGCTACAGTGAGTGGGAGCAATGGGTTGACAACCCGCTCGTGCTGAGCTGGGTGCGGGAGGGGTTCCCCCTTTCCTGGGAGGGCGGCAGGGCGCCGCCCCGGCACCACGGCCGGAACCACGCCTCCGCACTTGAGCACGCCGACTTCGTCGACAAAGCAGTCGCCGACCTGCTCACCGCTAACTCCATTGAGCCCGTTGCCGCGAGACCCCACATGGTGTGCCCACTAGGCGTCGTACAACAGGGCGAGAAGTTCCGCCTGATCTACGACGGCCGCCCGCTAAACGACCACCTGCACGCGCCCAAGTTCCGGTACGAAGACCTGAAGGCCGTCCCGGGCTGGCTGCTGCCGGACGACTGGGTCTTCACGCTGGACCTCAAGTCCGGCTATCACCACGTGGACATACGTCGCGACTTCTGGACGTACCTGGGCTTCGAGTGGCGCGGGCAGTACTACGTCTTCACGCAGCTGCCTTTCGGCGTCTCGTCCGCCTGCTGGGCTTTCACCAAGCTAATGCGGGCGGTGCTGCGCGGGGTGGCGCCGCCGCGGCTGGCGCTGCGGCGGGCTGCTGGATGACCAGTTCCACGCGGACCAAGACAAAGACGGTCTGGTACGGAGGCGAGCGGAAGTCGTGGCGCAGCTGGGGCGCCTGGGGTTCGTGGTGAACAGGGACAAGTCCATGCTGCAAGACGTGTCGCAGCGCGTCAAGTACCTGGGCATGATCCTAGACACCAGGGCCGGGGTGTTCGAGGTTCCGCCGGAGAAAACGGGCTAAGGCCATTGCAGGCCATCAACTCAGCCCTGTCCGCCACACCGCTGCCTGTGCGCACGATCGCCTGCATCAAGGGGCAACTGCTGGCCATGTCCTGGGCCTTCGGCCCCTGGTCGCGCCTGCGCACCAGGGGCCTAGGCCAGCTCATTGAGACCCGCCGCTCCTGGAGCTCCCACCTCGCTCTGACAGGCGCCGCCCGCGAGGACCTCGAGTTCTGGCGGGACTACTTCGACCACTTCAACGGCCGGCGCAGCCTCTGGCCTGCCCCCACACGTCCACTCCCTCATCTTCTGCGACGCCGCCGGCAAAGAGCGACGCCTCGCTCGGCGGCCTGGGGGGCGTGGACAGTGGCTGGACGGCCGCGTGGTCGCGGCGCGCGGGCGACTGGGACGCCCCGCATCAGCTCCTACGGCTCAACCCCGCAGGAGCTTCCCGGCGGCCTTCAACGCCCTCCGCTCCTTCGAGCGGACGGCGGGCCTGGACGGGCAAGTCGTTGCGGGTCATCACGGACAACCTCAAACGCGCCAACATCAATCAACAAGGGCTCCGCCAAGGCCGACAACTGCTACACAACGTCGGCCTACCAGCTCCTGTGGTACTGCGTGGAGAGAGACATCCGGCTGGAGGCGGAGTGGCGGCCGCGGGACAAGAACAAGCTCGCCGACTACCTCAGCAAAGTACCCCGACCCCGACGACTGGGCGGTGTCGGACGCCGTCTTCACCCGGCTGGTCGCGGCTGTGGGGGCCGTTCGAGGCGACCTGTTCGCTCACACAACACCCACCGCCTCCCAGTCTACTTACTCGGCGTACTTCACGCCGGACACCTCGGGAGTCGACGCCTTCGCTTCACCTGGGGCCGGGCGTGCTGGGCCTACCCGCCCTTCGGCCTCATCCTGCGTGTGCTGAAGCACGCGCAGGCGTGCCGGGCGCGGCTGTGCCTGCTCGCTCCCGTGTGGCCGACGCGGGACTGGTGGCCCTTCCTCACCGGGGACGGGGTGAAGTTCAAGGGCTTCGTCCACGGGGTGGTGTCGCTAGGGCCGATCGGGACGGTTTCTGGCACGGGGGCAAACGCCTGCCGCGCCGCGCGGGCTCCTGGGACGTTGATGGCACTGCTCCTCGATTTCGCCTCGCCCTCACCCCGCCCGGTCCCCGTGGCCCCCCGACCGCGTGCCAGCGCGCCCGCAGAGGCGCGCCTGAGGGAGGACGCTGTGCTCGGGCCGCTCGCGCAGCACGCGGACCCCGAGCTGCGGGCGCTGGCGAGGGCGTTCGCTCCGCCACTTGCCGACGCCCGCCTGGCCCCCAGCTCACGGCAGCAGTACCGCGCCCCATGGCGCGCGTTTGAGGCGTGGTGGCGGCAGCGGCACCTGCCAGATCGGTCTACGACGCCGACCCGTGGCATCGTCGGGCTCTACCTGTTCGCAGTGTTCCAGGCGGCCCGCGCAAGACAGCGTGGGGAAGGCGCGTGCGCCAGGCCAGCGGCGCAATCCACCACTACTTCACCGCGCGGCCGGCCCTCGCCAACTTCCCACCCGACGTGCAAGTCAGTGCGGCAGCTGGCGGCGCGGCCTAGTCCCGCGCGCGGCCCGCCCCCCCGCCGCCTTCACGGCGGATGAACCTCGCAGGTTCGTGGCACCCCCACGGTGGGCCCAGCGCAGCTGCTGCTTGACATCATGTACTGCGCGTGCGTGTCGTTGATGTTCTTCGGCTTCCTGCGCTTTGGACGAGCTGGCGGAAGTGTGCGTGCACCACGACCTGCTAGTGCTCTCAGACACGCACGCAGATCTTCATCCCGCGCTCTAAGACGGACCAGCTCTGGCGCGGGCGCCTGGGTGGTCTGTGGCCCGCACCGGCGGCCCCAGCTGCCCGGTCGGGCCTTACAGAGCGCCTGCTGGCCGCGGGCGGCTACCGGCGCCAG
>JAEHOC010000185.1:0-52257 GCA_016834605.1 Chlamydomonas incerta | reverse complement strand
CACACGCACTGCCGTTCAAGTGCCGCGCCAGGAAGGGCCGGCCGGGGGAACGCTGTGGCTGCCGGGCGAAATGCGGGTAGGGCTCACTGCGCATTCACACGCAGCCGTTCAAGTGCCCGCGCCAGGAAAGGGCCGGCCGGGGGAACGCTCTGGCTGCCGGGCGAAATGCGGGGTAGGGCATACATGCGCTCACACGCACTGCCGTTCAAGTGCCGCGCCAGAAAATGCCGGCCGGGGAACGCTGTGGCTGCCGGGCGAAATGCGGGGTAGGCTCACATGCACACGCACTGCCCGTTCAAGTGCCGCGCCAGGAAAGGGCCGGCCGGGGGAACGCGTGGCTGCCGGGCGAAAATGCGGGTAGGGGCTCAGGCGATGGCCCATTCACACGCACTGCCGTTCAAGTGCCGCGCCAGGAAAGGCCGGCCGGGGAACGCTCTGGCTGCCGGCGAAATGCGGGGTAGGGCTCACATGCACACACTCACTGCCGTTCAAGTGCCGCGCCAGGAAAGGGCCGGCCGGGGACGCTGTGGCTGCCGGGCGAAATGCGGGGTAGGGCTCACATTCACACGCACTGCCGTTCAAGTGCCGCGCCAGGAAGGGCCGGCCGGGGTAACGCTCGTGGCTGCCGGGCGAAATGCGGGGTAGGGCTCACATTCAACACGCAAACTCTGCCGGTTCGAGTGCCTGCGCCAGGAAAGGGGTCGGCGGCCGGAGGGGAACGCTCCTGGCGTGCCGGGCTCGAAATGCGGGGTAGGGCTCACATTGCCACAGGCACGCACTGCCGTTCAAGTGCCGGAAGGGCCCAGGGAAAAGGGCCGGCCTGGGTGAAACGCTGGTGGCTGCCGGGCGGAAAATGCGGGGTAGGGCTTCGACAATTCATACACGCACTTGCCCGTGTCAAGTGGCCGCGCCAGGAATAGGGCCGGCCCGGGGGAAGCGCTCGGGCTGCCGGGCGAAATGCGGGGTAGGGCTCACATGCCATTCACGACGCACTGCCGTTCAAGTGCCGCGCCAGGGAAAAGGGGCCGGCCGGGGGAACGCTGTGGCTGCCGGGCGAAATGCGGGGTAGGGCTCACAATTCACACGTCACTGCCGTTCAAAGTGCCCCCGCGCCAGGACAAGGGCCGGCACGGGGAAACGCTGCTGGCTGCAGGGCGAAATGCGGGGTAGGGGCTCACATGCGCATTCATTCACGCCACTGCCGTTCAAGTGCCGCGCCAGGAAAGAGCCGGCCGGGGGGAACGCTGTGGCTTGCCGGGCGAAATGCGGGGTATGGCTCACATTCACACGCACTGCCGTTCAAGTGCCGCGCCAGGAAAGGGCCGGCCGGGGGAACGCTGTGGCTGCCGGGCGAAATGCGGGGTAAGGGCTCACATTCACACGCACTGCCGTTCAAGTGCCGCGCCAGGAAAGGGCCGGCCGGGGGAACGCTGTGGCTGCCGGGCGAAATGCGGGGTAGGGCATACATCGCATTCACACGCACTGCCGTTCAAGTGCCGCGCCAGGAAAGGGCCGGCCGGGGGAACGCTCTGGCTGCCGGGCGAAATGCGGGGTAGGGCTCACAGTCACACGCACTGCCGTTCAAGTGCCGCGCCAGGAAAGGGCCGGCCGGGGGAACGCTGTGGCTGCCGGGCGAAATGCGGGGTAGGGCTCACATTCACACGCACTGCCGTTCAAGTGCCGCGCCAGGAAAGGGCCGGCCGGGGAACGCTCGTGGCTGCCGGGCGAAATGCGGGGTAGGGCTCACATGCACACACGCACTGCCGTTCAAGTGCCGCGCCAGGAAAGGGCCGGCCGGGGGAACGCTGTGGCTGCCGGGCGAAATGCGGGGTAGGGCTCACATTCACACGCACTGCCGTTCAAGTGCCGCGCCAGGAAAGGGCCGGCCGGGGGAACGCTCTGGCTGCCGGTCGAAATGCGGGGTAGGGCTCACATTCACACGCACTTGCCGTTCAAGTGCCGCGCCAGGAAAGGGCCGGCCGGGGGAACGCTGCTGGCTGCCGGGCGAAATGCGGGGTAGGGCTCACATTCACACGCACTGCCGTTCAAGTGCCGCGCCAGGAAAGGGCCGGCCGGGGGAACGCTGTGGCTGCCGGGCGAAATGCGGGGTAGGGCTCACATTCACACGCACTGCCGTTCAAGTGCCGCGCCAGGAAAGGGCCGGCCGGGGGAACGCTGTGGTCTGCCGGGCGAAATGCGGGGTAGGGCTCACATGCGCATCACACGCACTGCCGTTCAAGTGCCGCGCCAGGAAAGGGCCGGCCGGGGGAACGCTGTGGCTGCCGGGCGAAATGCGGGGTAGGGCTCACAATTCACACGCACTGCCGTTCAAGTGCCGCGCCAGGAAAGGGCCGGCCGGGGGAACGCTCTGGCTGCCGGTCGAAATGCGGGGTAGGGCTCACATGCGCATTCAACGCACTGCCGTTCAAGTGCCGCGCCAGGAAAGGGCCGGCCGGGGGAACGCTGTGGCTGCCGGGCGAAATGCGGGGTAGGGCTCACATTCACACGCACTGCCGTTCAAGTGCCGCGCCAGGAAAGGGCCGGCCGGGGGAACGCTGTGGCTGCCGGGCGAAATGCGGGGAAGGGCTCACATTCACACGCACTGCCGTTCAAGTGCCGCGCCAGGAAAGGGCCGGCCGGGGGAACGCTGTGGCTGCCGGGCGAAATGCGGGGTAGGGCATACATGCGCATTCACACGCACTGCCGTTCAAGTGCCGCGCCAGGAAAGGGCCGGCCGGGGGAACGCTCTGGCTGCCGGGCGAAATGCGGGGTAGGGCTCACAAGCACACGCACTGCCGTTCAAGTGCCGCGCCAGGAAAGGGCCGGCCGGGGGAACGCTGTGGCTGCCGGGCGAAATGCGGGGTAGGGCTCACATTCACACGCACTGCCGTTCAAGTGCCGCGCCAGGAAAGGGCCGGCCGGGGGAACGCTGTGGCTGCTGGGCGAAATGCGGGGTAGGGCTCACATGCGCATTCACACGCACTGCCGTTCAAGTGCCGCGCCAGGAAAGGGCCGGCCGGGGGAACGCTCTGGCTGCTGGGCGAAATGCGGGGTAGGGCATACATGCGCATTCACACGCACTGCCGTTCAAGTGCCGCGCCAGGAAAATGCCGGCCGGGGGAACGCTGTGGCTGCCGGGCGAAATGCGGGGTAGGGCTCACAAGCACACGCACTGCCGTTCAAGTGCCGCGCCAGGAAAGGGCCGGCCGGGGGAACGCTGTGGCTGCCGGGCGAAATGCGGGGTAGGGCTCACATGCGCATTCACACGCACTGCCGTTCAAGTGCCGCGCCAGGAAAGGGCCGGCCGGGGGAACGCTCTGGCTGCCGGGCGAAATGCGGGGTAGGGCTCACATGCACACACGCACTGCCGTTCAAGTGCCGCGCCAGGAAAGGGCCGGCCGGGGGAACGCTGTGGCTGCCGGGCGAAATGCGGGGTAGGGCTCACATTCACACGCACTGCCGTTCAAGTGCCGCGCCAGGAAAGGGCCGGCCGGGGGAACGCTGTGGCTGCCGGGCGAAATGCGGGGCAGGGCTCACATTCACACGCACTGCCGTTCAAGTGCCGCGCCAGGAAAGGGCCGGCCGGGGGAACGCTGTGGCTGCCGGGCGAAATGCGGGGTAGGGCTCACATTCACACGCACTGCCGTTCAAGTGCCGCGCCAGGAAAGGGCCGGCCGGGGGAACGCTGTGGCTGCCGGGCGAAATGCGGGGTAGGGCTCACATTCACACGCACTGCCGTTCAAGTGCCGCGCCAGGAAAGGGCCGGCCGGGGGAACGCTGTGGCTGCCGGGCGAAATGCGGGGTAGGGCTCACATTCACACGCACTGCCGTTCAAGTGCCGCGCCAGGAAAGGGCCGGCCGGGGGAACGCTGTGGCTGCTGGGCGAAATGCGGGGTAGGGCTCACATGCGCATTCACACGCACTGCCGTTCAAGTGCCGCGCCAGGAAAGGGCCGGCCGGGGGAACGCTGTGGCTGCCGGGCGAAATGCGGGGTAGGGCATACATGCGCATTCACACGCACTGCCGTTCAAGTGCCGCGCCAGGAAAATGCCGGCCGGGGGAACGCTCTGGCTGCTGGGCGAAATGCGGGGTAGGGCTCACAAGCACACGCACTGCCGTTCAAGTGCCGCGCCAGGAAAGGGCCGGCCGGGGGAACGCTGTGGCTGCCGGGCGAAATGCGGGGTAGGGCTCACATGCGCATTCACACGCACTGCCGTTCAAGTGCCGCGCCAGGAAAATGCCGGCCGGGGGAACGCTGTGGCTGCTGGGCGAAATGCGGGGTAGGGCTCACATGCGCATTCACACGCACTGCCGTTCAAGTGCCGCGCCAGGAAAGGGCCGGCCGGGGAACGCTGTGGCTGCCGGTCGAAATGCGGGGTAGGGCTCACATTCACACGCACTGCCGTTCAAGTGCCGCGCCAGGAAAGGGCCGGCCGGGGGAACGCTCTGGCTGCCGGGCGAAATGCGGGGTAGGGCTCACATGCACACACGCACTGCCGTTCAAGTGCCGCGCCAGGAAAGGGCCGGCCGGGGGAACGCTGTGGCTGCCGGGCGAAATGCGGGGTAGGGCTCACATTCACACGCACTGCCGTTCAAGTGCCGCGCCAGGAAAGGGCCGGCCGGGGGAACGCTGTGGCTGCCGGGCGAAATGCGGGGTAGGGCTCACATTCACACGCACTGCCGTTCAAGTGCCGCGCCAGGAAAGGGCCGGCCGGGGGAACGCTTGTGGCTGCCGGGCGAAATGCGGGGTAGGGCTCACATGCGCATTCACACGCACTGCCGTTCAAGTGCCGCGCCAGGAAAGGGCCGGCCGGGGGAACGCTGTGGCTGCCGGGCGAAATGCGGGGTAGGGCTCACATTCACACGCACTGCCGTTCAAGTGCCGCGCCAGGAAAGGGCCGGCCGGGGGAACGCTGTGGCTGCCGGGCGAAATGCGGGGTAGGGCTCACATTCACACGCACTGCCGTTCAAGTGCCGCGCCAGGAAAGGGCCGGCCGGGGGAACGCTGTGGCTGCTGGGCGAAATGCGGGGTAGGGCTCACATGCGCATTCACACGCACTGCCGTTCAAGTGCCGCGCCAGGAAAGGGCCGGCCGGGGGAACGCTGTGGCTGCCGGGCGAAATGCGGGGTAGGGCATACATGCGCATTCACACGCACTGCCGTTCAAGTGCCGCGCCAGGAAAATGCCGGCCGGGGGAACGCTGTGGCTGCCGGGCGAAATGCGGGGTAGGGCTCACAAGCACACGCACTGCCGTTCAAGTGCCGCGCCAGGAAAGGGCCGGCCGGGGGAACGCTGTGGCTGCCGGGCGAAATGCGGGGTAGGGCTCACATGCGCATTCACACGCACTGCCTTTCAAGTGCCGCGCCAGGAAAGGGCCGGCCGGGGGAACGCTCTGGCTGCCGGGCGAAATGCGGGGTAGGGTTCACATGCACACACGCACTGCCGTTCAAGTGCCGCGCCAGGAAAGGGCCGGCCGGGGGAACGCTGTGGCTGCCGGGCGAAATGCGGGGTAGGGCTCACATGCGCATTCACACGCACTGCCGTTCAAGTGCCGCGCCAGGAAAATGCCGGCCGGGGGAACGCTGTGGCTGCCGGGCGAAATGCGGGGTAGGGCTCACAATCACACGCACTGCCGTTCAAGTGCCGCGCCAGGAAAGGGCCGGCCGGGGGAACGCTCTGGCTGCCGGTCGAAATGCGGGGTAGGGCTCACATGCGCATTCACACGCACTGCCGTTCAAGTGCCGCGCCAGGAAAGGGCCGGCCGGGGGAACGCTCTGGCTGCCGGGCGAAATGCGGGGTAGGGCTCACATGCACACACGCACTGCCGTTCAAGTGCCGCGCCAGGAAAGGGCCGGCCGGGGGAACGCTGTGGCTGCCGGGCGAAATGCGGGGTAGGGCTCACATTCACACGCACTGCCGTTCAAGTGCCGCGCCAGGAAAATGCCGGCCGGGGGAACGCTGTGGCTGCTGGGCGAAATGCGGGGTAGGGCTCACATGCGCATTCACACGCACTGCCGTTCAAGTGCCGCGCCAGGAAAGGGCCGGCCGGGGGAACGCTGTGGCTGCCGGGCGAAATGCGGGGTAGGGCATACATGCGCATTCACACGCACTGCCGTTCAAGTGCCGCGCCAGGAAAGGGCCGGCCGGGGGAACGCTCTGGCTGCCGGGCGAAATGCGGGGTAGGGCTCACATTCACACGCACTGCCGTTCAAGTGCCGCGCCAGGAAAGGGCCGGCCGGGGGAACGCTTTGTCTGCCGGGCGAAATGCGGGGTAGGGCTCACATGCACACACGCACTGACCCTCACGCATTGCGCCAGGAAAGGGAAACCCAGGGGATCCTTTTTGGTGCCGGGCAAAATGCGGGGTAGGGCTCACATGCGCATTCACACGCACTGCCGTTCAAGTGCCGCGCCAGGAAAGGGCCGGCCGGGGGAACGCTGTGGCTGCCGGGCGAAATGCGGGGTAGGGCTCACATTCACACGCACTGCCGTTCAAGTGCCGCGCCAGGAAAGGGCCGGCCGGGGGAACGCTGTGGCTGCCGGGCGAAATGCGGGGTAGGGCTCACATTCACACGCACTGCCGTTCAAGTGCCGCGCCAGGAAAGGGCCGGCCGGGGGAACGCTGTGGCTGCTGGGCGAAATGCGGGGTAGGGCTCACATGCGCATTCACACGCACTGCCGTTCAAGTGCCGCGCCAGGAAAGGGCCGGCCGGGGGAACGCTGTGGCTGCCGGGCGAAATGCGGGGTAGGGCATACATGCGCATTCACACGCACTGCCGTTCAAGTGCCGCGCCAGGAAAATGCCGGCCGGGGGAACGCTCTGGCTGCTGGGCGAAATGCGGGGTAGGGCTCACAAGCACACGCACTGCCGTTCAAGTGCCGCGCCAGGAAAGGGCCGGCCGGGGGAACGCTGTGGCTGCCGGGCGAAATGCGGGGTAGGGCTCACATGCGCATTCACACGCACTGCCGTTCAAGTGCCGCGCCAGGAAAATGCCGGCCGGGGGAACGCTGTGGCTGCTGGGCGAAATGCGGGGTAGGGCTCACATGCGCATTCACACGCACTGCCGTTCAAGTGCCGCGCCAGGAAAGGGCCGGCCGGGGGAACGCTGTGGCTGCCGGTCGAAATGCGGGGTAGGGCTCACATTCACACGCACTGCCGTTCAAGTGCCGCGCCAGGAAAGGGCCGGCCGGGGGAACGCTCTGGCTGCCGGGCGAAATGCGGGGGTAGGGCTCACATGCACACACGCACTGCCGTTCAAGTGCCGCGCCAGGAAAGGGCCGGCCGGGGGAACGCTGTGGCTGCCGGGCGAAATGCGGGGTAGGGCTCACATTCACACGCACTGCCGTTCAAGTGCCGCGCCAGGAAAGGGCCGGCCGGGGGAACGCTGTGGCTGCCGGGCGAAATGCGGGGTAGGGCTCACATTCACACGCACTGCCGTTCAAGTGCCGCGCCAGGAAAGGGCCGGCCGGGGGAACGCTGTGGCTGCCGGGCGAAATGCGGGGTAGGGCTCACATGCGCATTCACACGCACTGCCGTTCAAGTGCCGCGCCAGGAAAGGGCCGGCCGGGGGAACGCTGTGGCTGCCGGGCGAAATGCGGGGTAGGGCTCACATTCACACGCACTGCCGTTCAAGTGCCGCGCCAGGAAAGGGCCGGCCGGGGGAACGCTGTGGCTGCCGGGCGAAATGCGGGGTAGGGCTCACATTCACACGCACTGCCGTTCAAGTGCCGCGCCAGGAAAGGGCCGGCCGGGGGAACGCTGTGGCTGCTGGGCGAAATGCGGGGTAGGGCTCACATGCGCATTCACACGCACTGCCGTTCAAGTGCCGCGCCAGGAAAGGGCCGGCCGGGGGAACGCTGTGGCTGCCGGGCGAAATGCGGGGTAGGGCATACATGCGCATTCACACGCACTGCCGTTCAAGTGCCGCGCCAGGAAAATGCCGGCCGGGGGAACGCTGTGGCTGCCGGGCGAAATGCGGGGTAGGGCTCACAAGCACACGCACTGCCGTTCAAGTGCCGCGCCAGGAAAGGGCCGGCCGGGGGAACGCTGTGGCTGCCGGGCGAAATGCGGGGTAGGGCTCACATGCGCATTCACACGCACTGCCTTTCAAGTGCCGCGCCAGGAAAGGGCCGGCCGGGGGAACGCTCTGGCTGCCGGGCGAAATGCGGGGTAGGGTTCACATGCACACACGCACTGCCGTTCAAGTGCCGCGCCAGGAAAGGGCCGGCCGGGGGAACGCTGTGGCTGCCGGGCGAAATGCGGGGTAGGGCTCACATGCGCATTCACACGCACTGCCGTTCAAGTGCCGCGCCAGGAAAATGCCGGCCGGGGGAACGCTGTGGCTGCCGGGCGAAATGCGGGGTAGGGCTCACAATCACACGCACTGCCGTTCAAGTGCCGCGCCAGGAAAGGGCCGGCCGGGGGAACGCTCTGGCTGCCGGTCGAAATGCGGGGTAGGGCTCACATGCGCATTCACACGCACTGCCGTTCAAGTGCCGCGCCAGGAAAGGGCCGGCCGGGGGAACGCTCTGGCTGCCGGGCGAAATGCGGGGTAGGGCTCACATGCACACACGCACTGCCGTTCAAGTGCCGCGCCAGGAAAGGGCCGGCCGGGGGAACGCTGTGGCTGCCGGGCGAAATGCGGGGTAGGGCTCACATTCACACGCACTGCCGTTCAAGTGCCGCGCCAGGAAAATGCCGGCCGGGGGAACGCTGTGGCTGCTGGGCGAAATGCGGGGTAGGGCTCACATGCGCATTCACACGCACTGCCGTTCAAGTGCCGCGCCAGGAAAGGGCCGGCCGGGGGAACGCTGTGGCTGCCGGGCGAAATGCGGGGTAGGGCATACATGCGCATTCACACGCACTGCCGTTCAAGTGCCGCGCCAGGAAAGGGCCGGCCGGGGGAACGCTCTGGCTGCCGGGCGAAATGCGGGGTAGGGCTCACATTCACACGCACTGCCGTTCAAGTGCCGCGCCAGGAAAGGGCCGGCCGGGGGAACGCTGTGGCTGCCGGGCGAAATGCGGGGTAGGGCTCACATTCACACGCACTGCCGTTCAAGTGCCGCGCCAGGAAAGGGCCGGCCGGGGGAACGCTGTGGCTGCCGGGCGAAATGCGGGGTAGGGCTCACATTCACACGCACTGCCGTTCAAGTGCCGCGCCAGGAAAGGGCCGGCCGGGGGAACGCTGTGGCTGCTGGGCGAAATGCGGGGTAGGGCTCACATGCGCATTCACACGCACTGCCGTTCAAGTGCCGCGCCAGGAAAGGGCCGGCCGGGGGAACGCTGTGGCTGCCGGGCGAAATGCGGGGTAGGGCATACATGCGCATTCACACGCACTGCCGTTCAAGTGCCGCGCCAGGAAAATGCCGGCCGGGGGAACGCTCTGGCTGCTGGGCGAAATGCGGGGTAGGGCTCACAAGCACACGCACTGCCGTTCAAGTGCCGCGCCAGGAAAGGGCCGGCCGGGGGAACGCTGTGGCTGCCGGGCGAAATGCGGGGTAGGGCTCACATGCGCATTCACACGCACTGCCGTTCAAGTGCCGCGCCAGGAAAATGCCGGCCGGGGGAACGCTGTGGCTGCTGGGCGAAATGCGGGGTAGGGCTCACATGCGCATTCACACGCACTGCCGTTCAAGTGCCGCGCCAGGAAAGGGCCGGCCGGGGGAACGCTGTGGCTGCCGGTCGAAATGCGGGGTAGGGCTCACATTCACACGCACTGCCGTTCAAGTGCCGCGCCAGGAAAGGGCCGGCCGGGGGAACGCTCTGGCTGCCGGGCGAAATGCGGGGTAGGGCTCACATGCACACACGCACTGCCGTTCAAGTGCCGCGCCAGGAAAGGGCCGGCCGGGGGAACGCTGTGGCTGCCGGGCGAAATGCGGGGTAGGGCTCACATTCACACGCACTGCCGTTCAAGTGCCGCGCCAGGAAAGGGCCGGCCGGGGGAACGCTGTGGCTGCCGGGCGAAATGCGGGGTAGGGCTCACATTCACACGCACTGCCGTTCAAGTGCCGCGCCAGGAAAGGGCCGGCCGGGGGAACGCTGTGGCTGCCGGGCGAAATGCGGGGTAGGGCTCACATGCGCATTCACACGCACTGCCGTTCAAGTGCCGCGCCAGGAAAGGGCCGGCCGGGGGAACGCTGTGGCTGCCGGGCGAAATGCGGGGTAGGGCTCACATTCACACGCACTGCCGTTCAAGTGCCGCGCCAGGAAAGGGCCGGCCGGGGGAACGCTGTGGCTGCCGGGCGAAATGCGGGGTAGGGCTCACATTCACACGCACTGCCGTTCAAGTGCCGCGCCAGGAAAGGGCCGGCCGGGGGAACGCTGTGGCTGCTGGGCGAAATGCGGGGTAGGGCTCACATGCGCATTCACACGCACTGCCGTTCAAGTGCCGCGCCAGGAAAGGGCCGGCCGGGGGAACGCTGTGGCTGCCGGGCGAAATGCGGGGTAGGGCATACATGCGCATTCACACGCACTGCCGTTCAAGTGCCGCGCCAGGAAAATGCCGGCCGGGGGAACGCTGTGGCTGCCGGGCGAAATGCGGGGTAGGGCTCACAAGCACACGCACTGCCGTTCAAGTGCCGCGCCAGGAAAGGGCCGGCCGGGGGAACGCTGTGGCTGCCGGGCGAAATGCGGGGTAGGGCTCACATGCGCATTCACACGCACTGCCTTTCAAGTGCCGCGCCAGGAAAGGGCCGGCCGGGGGAACGCTCTGGCTGCCGGGCGAAATGCGGGGTAGGGTTCACATGCACACACGCACTGCCGTTCAAGTGCCGCGCCAGGAAAGGGCCGGCCGGGGGAACGCTGTGGCTGCCGGGCGAAATGCGGGGTAGGGCTCACATGCGCATTCACACGCACTGCCGTTCAAGTGCCGCGCCAGGAAAATGCCGGCCGGGGGAACGCTGTGGCTGCCGGGCGAAATGCGGGGTAGGGCTCACAATCACACGCACTGCCGTTCAAGTGCCGCGCCAGGAAAGGGCCGGCCGGGGGAACGCTCTGGCTGCCGGTCGAAATGCGGGGTAGGGCTCACATGCGCATTCACACGCACTGCCGTTCAAGTGCCGCGCCAGGAAAGGGCCGGCCGGGGGAACGCTCTGGCTGCCGGGCGAAATGCGGGGTAGGGCTCACATGCACACACGCACTGCCGTTCAAGTGCCGCGCCAGGAAAGGGCCGGCCGGGGGAACGCTGTGGCTGCCGGGCGAAATGCGGGGTAGGGCTCACATTCACACGCACTGCCGTTCAAGTGCCGCGCCAGGAAAATGCCGGCCGGGGGAACGCTGTGGCTGCTGGGCGAAATGCGGGGTAGGGCTCACATGCGCATTCACACGCACTGCCGTTCAAGTGCCGCGCCAGGAAAGGGCCGGCCGGGGGAACGCTGTGGCTGCCGGGCGAAATGCGGGGTAGGGCATACATGCGCATTCACACGCACTGCCGTTCAAGTGCCGCGCCAGGAAAGGGCCGGCCGGGGGAACGCTCTGGCTGCCGGGCGAAATGCGGGGTAGGGCTCACATTCACACGCACTGCCGTTCAAGTGCCGCGCCAGGAAAGGGCCGGCCGGGGGAACGCTTTGTCTGCCGGGCGAAATGCGGGGTAGGGCTCACATGCACACACGCACTGACCCTCACGCATTGCGCCAGGAAAGGGAAACCCAGGGGATCCTTTTTGGTGCCGGGCAAAATGCGGGGTAGGGCTCACATGCGCATTCACACGCACTGCCGTTCAAGTGCCGCGCCAGGAAAGGGCCGGCCGGGGGAACGCTGTGGCTGCCGGGCGAAATGCGGGGTAGGGCTCACAATCACACGCACTGCCGTTCAAGTGCCGCGCCAGGAAAGGGCCGGCCGGGGGAACGCTTTGTCTGCCGGGCGAAATGCGGGGGGGGAACTCACATGCACACACCCAGTACCCCTCACGCATTGCGTCAGGTAGGGAACGCTTTGTCTGCCGGGGCGAAATGCGGGGAAGGGCTCACATGCACACACCCAGTAGCCCTCACGCATTGCGTCAGGTAGGGAACGCTTTGTCTGCCGGGCGAAATGCGGGGAAGGGCTCACATGCACACACCCAGTACCCCTCACGCATTGCGTCAGGTAGGGAACGCTTTGTCTGCCGGGCGAAATGCGGGGAAGGGCTCACATGCACACACGCACTGACTTTCACGCATTGCGCCAGGAAAGGGAAACCCAGGGGATCCTTATGGCTGCCGGGCAAAATGCGGGGTAGAACACACAATGCAGTAATGCATACGGCGGATCACTGAGAGCGGTTCGCGCTGTGTAGGGTTTCGAGGCTAGTGGAGGCTAGGGTTGGCGTGACGGCGCCGCTAGGACATTGACGGCATGGCAATCAGAACTCTTCTCATTTTGTGGCTGCCCATAGGCGTACTCTGCCCTGTGAGGGAAGGACTTCGGTTGCGCCCCAGTGGGCTTGCTGTGCAGTTGCCCTGACTACGTGCGCCTGACATGGTCTGGTGCATGACCTATTGCTAGTCGAACAAACAATGCATAGCGACAGTGCCGGCTCACAGAAGTCGATGAGGGTATGCCAACAGGTCAGAATCGGCGGGTTACTCCGCAACCTCGCGCATATGCTTGGGAGACACGCACGACCAGACACTGCGAACATTACTGTGCTGGAGCCTAGCTCTGGCGCTGGTTGTTGTTCAGGACACTCGATCACGAGGTTTTATCAAGCAACTATAAACCTTAGTTACACACACACACCTCAAATCTGGGGTGGGCTTTGCTGCTCCATGCCCAATGCTAATGCTCGTCCTCTCTTCAGCTCTTGCCCTCTTGCACCAGAGGCTGCTGTTCCAGGTCAGCACCATTGCTTTGAGGTTGCAGGCTTGCACTTGTCTGCTGAATCTTGAGGATGTTGTAATAAGTGACACCAACTAATGCTACTGCGTAGCCTGCTAGTTGCAGTGAGGTGACAGATGACCTGTGGGAATGGAAGTTAAATGCGTCAAAGGACTACAACAACTTGCAGTGAGAGGTCATAAGCCCATGGAATTTCCATGATGATTGATAGCCACCCCAGCCAAACAAAAAAACTAATAACTGTCGAACGTACCCGTACATGAGCACCGACAGTGCAATCAGCAAGCAGTCCTTCAAGACACCAGCGATGTTCATTGTGAGAGCGCTAGAGCGCCCGATCAGTAGAAACACCGACATGTTGAGCGCTGTGGGATGGGACGTGAGGCACATTCTGGCTTGGCTCTTTGGCAGTGCCCCCTTCCCCCAGTGCTTGTCCAACATACAGATAGCTGCAAGCACTCACCCAGAGCTGCGACACACGAAAAAGCAATCCAAGCATAAGGCACCTCCATGTTGGTTAACACGACCAGCTTAGGCGCTTCGATGAATGCGAAAGGGATGCACAGGAACACAAAGCAGGCGGGTGCGATGAAGTACAGTGTGGTGACGGGGTTCAGTTTGATGCCGCGAGCCTGTGGTAAAAAGGGCACAATTACTTGATATATTACCAGATCAATTCAAGAGCCACTCCACCTGCAGCAGCAGCTGGATGAGCACTAGGCGGAAGGACTCGGTGGCAATGGACCCCATCTGCACCAGAAAGCCCAGCAGGTTGAAGTGAATCTCGCCTGTGCGGTCGTTCAACATCAAACACAGTGGCAACACCCCACGTCAGGAGACTGTGAATTGTTGGATGGCATTTGTGCGATAACCTCCTGTATGGTTTGGATAGCCCCTTTATTCCCCTTTCCTGACAGATCCTTATATCACAAAGATATCACTGGCAGGGCCAACTTACCGTACGAGGCAGCACCCACACCAATGGCCACAACCATAAGATTGGCAAAGTAGCGGAAGCTGTAACGCTCCGTGCCCAGCAGCATGCCGGTCAAGAACACAGTGACTGGCATTTGTGCCTGCATTTGCGGGAATTGCAGGCAGTCATGCAGGGTCTGAACTGCAACTGAACGAACGTCTTCCGATGTATTTTGTAATGTAACATTTAATATTCTTGCCACTTGGCGCGGGCCTGTCCTTTTTGCGCTGTAATTGATTGCTCTGCTCATTTCGTGCTTGTCAGAGAAGCACAGTTGCTCGCCTCGTTCATACGCAGCTTTCGTATTTGCGCTTTGGGACCCAAATCAAATCATGTGTGCGGAAACTGGTAGGGAGGTGTAGGTATCTAGCATGGGTGTGTGAGGGCGGTGTAGACGTGTACTGGGAGTGAGGTGTGAGGGTGACTAGCGGTTCAGGTAGGTGTGTTTTACTTGTGGTTATTGCGCGCGTTGCTGCCACCGGGCAGAGTCGCAGCTCTATTTGAAGGGTGAGGTGCGGAGCGTGGTAGGAAACGCAAAGCCTGGTGAAGCTTCGTCTGTGCTGGCCCTGACAGGCAAAACACGGGTAGAGGGGGTGAGAGACAAAACTAAACTTGTGTAGCAGGTATACAGAATATAATTGAAGACTTTCTGGTTGCGGGGCAGCCTTCACGGTCCCCCACGGTCCCCACCCCAAACATGTGCAGTCAAGTAGCCAAACGAAAGAATACATAATATCTGATAGAATTGATTAGGGAGTTGGTCCAAATATACGGAAATTGCTTGCTTGGCGTTCAAGGATGTCCGGGCTCAACTTCTACAGGAAGCCCTTTCCTTGATCCCTAGAGCTTGCCGTGTACTACCAACATATCATCAAGGCGGTTTAGGCGGTCTTGAGACTAAAAGTGCAGTTCTAGCTAGGCAAGTGCAAACGATGGCAAAATGCTCGGAATGCCGCCTCGACTTTTCTTGTGAAGTATGGTCCAGAGCCCCTTTGCATACCAGTTTTAGTGTATCAATAATCGCCAGGAAGGGTTGAGAGGCATTTCAAACCCCTACCAAACGCAGGGTTACCAAAAGCAAGTCCTTTATGCTGCTGGCCCCAGGCCCCCATTACCCCCTTCCCAACACGCCATCACCCATGCGTACCCATAATGTGTACACGGCTGCATACCCACCACGGAATGCCCGGTGTGATGGTGGGGTTGAGGTGAGAAACGCGTCAAAATTGGGGGAGACGAACTGTGTACACATGCTATAACAACTTCTTAAGGCGTCCATCCTCCTTGCAGCGCCCAGCACAGTTGCAGATGCGCGCGGGGGTGGCTAGCACAGTTGTGGGTGCTGGCCAGGGCACAATGGCTGTGTGAGAGCAGAGACATTCGTTACCAACTTTTTCTAGCCTGGGCTCTTTGAATGTGGCTTAGGCTTTGGTTCGGACGGGGTGGGACTCAGACAGGTGCTATGTCTAATTATGAACTACGGCAAGCAATCGACATCTGCTCCCAGGCACAAACAGGTGGCAGGCAGTGTATCAACCGCACTACGACTCACCTTGATCATCTGGATGAAGGACACAGACAGGTACAAGTAAGCCGCATTGCCCAGCCATAGTGTACCGCTGAACAGCGCCGCAATGGGCACCACCGTACTGCAGGTGACAGTGCATATGCGCAGGATGTACGATCATAGCCACGTTGTGCATGATACATGTTGGGCTTCGCCTCTCCACAGAGAAGTACACTAACAAACCTTGCCCTGCAATACTCTCACCTGAAGTACATAGTATTGTCCATCTCAATGGTCTCTACAAAGCCCAGCTTGATAAACACGGTTGCTACAGTCGAGCAGAAAGCCATATGTGACAACGTCAGCGCGATGGGAAAGTGGAAGCCACCGAAGTCCAGAATGTACCTGATAGCAAGTGGCAATGGGGGGCCAGAAAGTACAGCAGCGCAGCTCAAAACTTCAGCTATGCTTTCAAATTGTATTCATAACTAAAGCTTAGATATGTAACGAACTGTACGTTTTTTCATTTTTACTGCGCCGCCCACCCCCAAAACGGTAACTATTTTCGGCCGCCCACCCCGTTGCGGGGCAACTTTGCAATTCCGCCCGACCTGATACTGCGTGTCACACACGGCAGCATCTGCGACACTCCACACCACCGCACAGGCACCCCATCAGCAGAGCACCAACTGCACACAAACTTTGGCACTTCAAGTTGGTACTATGTGTGGGCGCAAGGTTAGAGTGCAAAAAACGCGTTTCCTGGAAAGTTTTGCCAATTTTGGTGATTTTACACGACCGCCCACCCCCCTCAGGCAATTATTGCACCACCGCCCAGCCCCCTCCGGGTGGGCGGTAGTGCAGCTTTTTTGGAGGCCTCATTACTTACATAAGTGGTGATCACGATCTGGTATAGTAACTCACACTCTCACACTCTCACACACACACACATCGAGGCTCCAGCTCGTTCGCGCGCGCCTGGCAAGCAGCCGATGCTCGCGTCTCCTGCCTCGGAGAATCCTCGCGATCCCGCATCGCTTTCCTTCCAAACGTGGCACCTCCAGCCCGGCTCGCGCCAAGCCAGCCCTCCCACATCTTGGTCGATGCGGACGACGAGGTTTGGGAGGCTGCTTTCAACGAGCTTAGCGGTCTGCGTCCCAAAATTGGGGGGCCCAACGGGTTGGCCCACATCCAGAAATGGATGTCGCGGATGGAGGACCTCGTGTTTTCCCTGTGGCTGGCCAGCAGCGGCACGCTCATAACGCATGGCGAGGATATCGCCCGCGTTCGGCGGCAGCTGCGCGGCCTGCGCCACGAACACAACGCCCGCGCCAGCGCGGCGCGTACCCACAGCTCGCGGCTGGACCAGTTGTCGGACACCGTTCGGCAGCTGCAGCAGCAGCTGGAATCAGTCGCGGCCGCAACCGTGGCCGTGCTCGAGGTGGAGACTGGCGGTGGAGCGGCGGCCATGCTGGTACAGGGCCCCAGCGCACCCCCCAGCATCAACTCATCCGCAGCAGCGGCGGCAGGCCGTCCGGCGTCGCCGCCGGGCGTGCCAACCGCAGCTGACTGCCCCAGCGCCGCAGCGGACCCTGCGGCAGGAGCGGCCACACGGCCGCACCAGCCGCACCCGCCCGCGTGCGCGCATCCGCTGCCACTGCCTAGCGCGGTGGCGGCCAACAAACTTCTGTTCCGCGGCGTGAGCAGCGAGCAGGCGGCGGAAATTGCGCGCGGCGACTTCTGGGCCTGGGAGCGGGTCCGGTCGGCATGTATGAGCGTCGCTGGCGCGCTAGTGGCACGGGTCGTGTCTGGAATGTGGAGGTGGTGGTGACCAGGGATCAGCGGGCAGCTCTCATCCGGGCTAAATAATATAAATAAATATATAAATAAATATAAGCGCGGATAAAACACACCGCAGGCGTGACGGTGGCGCCTTTCCTAACGCCGGAGGGGCGCACAGCTAGGCGCGCGAGGCAAGCCCAGTTCGACAGCCTTGTGGAACGGGGACTGCAGCCGTACTGGCGGGGAACGGATATTGTGACTGAGGAGGGGGACCGGCGCCGCGTACACACAATGCAGTAATGCATACGGCGGATCACTGAGAGCGGTTCGCGCTGTGTAGGGTTTCGAGGCTAGTGGAGGCTAGGGTTGGCGTGACGGCGACGCTAGGACATTGACGGCATGGCAATCAGAACTCTTCTCATTTTGTGGCTGCCCATACGCGTACTCTGCTGCCGTTGTGCCCCAGTGTGCTTGCTGTGCAGTTGCCTTGACTACGTGTGCCTGACTTGGTTTGGTGCATGACCTATTGCTAGTCGAACAAACAATGCATAGCGACAGTGCCGGCTCACAGAAGTCGATGAGGGTATGCCAACAGGGCAGAAACGGCGGGTTACTCCGCAACTTCGCGCATATGCTTGGGAGACACGCACTACCAGACTACGCGAACACTACTGTGCTGGAGCCTGGCTCTAGCGCTGGTTAGTTGTTCAGGACACTCGATCACGAGGTTCTATCAAGCAACTGTAAACCGTAGTTACACACACACACACACACACACACACACACACACACACACACACACACACACACACACACACACACACACACACACACACACACACACACACACACACACCACACACACACACCACACACACACACACACACACACACACACACACACACACACACACACACACACACACACACACACACACACACACACACACACACACACACACACACACACACACACACACACACACACACACACACACACACACACACACACACACACACACACACACACACACACACACACACACACACACACACACACACACACACACACACACACACACACACACACACACACACACACACACACACACACACACACACACACACACACACACACACACACACACACACACACACACACACACACACACCACACACACACACACACACACACACACACACACACACACACACACACACACACACACACACACACACACACACACACACACACACACACACACACACACACACACACACACACACACACACACACACACACACACACACACACACACACACACACACACACACACACACACACACACACACCACACAACACACACACACACACATCGGCGCCAACATTCAGCTGCTGCGGCTCCTGCCGCACCTCCTGAAGCAGCAGCACCGGTCCGCAATCATAGCCTTCCTCGATTTCGCAAAGGCTTATGACACCATCGACCGCAGCTTCCTCCTGGCTGCCATGGAGGCGATGGGGGCTGGACCCCAGCTGCGGGGCTGGGTCCACACGCTGCTGCAGCACACAACGGCGCAGGCCGTTGTCAATGGGCACTGGTCAGCGCCAGTGACCATGGAGGCGGGGGTGCGGCAGGGCTGCCCGCTAGCCCCGCTGCTGTACCTGTTCGTGGCGCAGGCACTACTGTGCTGGCTGCAGCGCCAGCAGGTTGGCATCCGCCTCCAACCGGACAAGGCAGAGCTCACCACCGCCGCCCAGTTTGCTGACGACACGAAAGTGTTGTTGGAGAGCGAGGCGGCAGTGCCTAGCTTCCTTGCCACCATGGACACGTTTAGCCGCGCCTCCGGGCAGTGGCTGAACCTCACAAAGGTGGAAATGCTGCGGATTGGGGAACTGCAAGGTGCGCCAGCCGCCACGCCGGCCGCTGCGCCCGCTGCCGCGCCCGCAGCAGCACCTGCCGCGGCGCCCGCCGCCGCGGCCACAGCAGCGCCCGCCGCCGCGGCCACAGCAGCGCCCGCCGCCGCGGCCACAGCAGCGCCCGCCGCCGCGCCCGCCACTGCGCCCGCCGCCACGCCCGCCGCCGCACCCGCCGCCGCGCCAGCCGCCGCAGCAGCCCCCGCGGCGCCGGCCACAGCGCCGGCAGCGGCGCCCACCGAGGCGGCCGCCGACGCGCCCACCGAAGCACCTGCCGCAACGGCCGCCGCAGCGCCCGCCGCAGCGCCCGCCGCAGCGCCCGCCGCAGCGCCCGCCGCAGCGCCCACTGCAGCGCCCGCAGCAGCGCCCGCCGCTGCTGCCCCGGCTGGTCACCCAGGGCCTGGGCCCGGCGAACCTGAGCAGATCCACGGACTGCGAGTAGTTGCTGCCGCCACAGCCCTCAGCGTGCGCTTCAGCAACGACCCGATGCGGCTACGGCTGGACTGGCAAGCCCGCCTGCGGGAAGCCATGCGCCGCCTGCGGCGCGTTGCCCACCTAGGGCTATCAGCCTTCGGGCGCGCTAACGCCGCCTCTGCCTACTGCACGTCCATGGTGACGTGGCACATGGAGCACAGCGGCCTACCTGAGGATATCGCGCAGGAACTGGAACGGCTGGTTGCGCGAGTAGTGGACCGCAAATTGGCGCCAGAATCGACTGAGCAGCGATTGACGGGTATCCCGACTGAGCTGCTGTACGGCCACCCCACGGCTGGTGGTTTTGGAGCACTGCCCATCAGGCAACACGTGCGCGCCCGGCATGCCACGTGGGCCGCACGACTGGCTGCCCACGACGCCACCCCAACCACGCCCAAACCCCAACCGTGGTGTGTTGCCTACGACGCCTTCCTCCGCCAACACCACCCATCGCTGCGCCCAAGCAGCGCACTGACGGCAGTGCCGGCGCTTTGCGGCGCTGGCGATGTCGTCCCAGAACACCCCCTACCGGAGGACGCCGAGCGGACGGTCACAGCACTTGGGTGGCTGCCGCCCGTGCAAGCCCTGGACCCGGCGCCGACACCTGGAACGTGGTGCGTGGCAGCACCACTCTGGGGCAATCCGCTCCTTACGCCCAGCCCATCCACCGCTGGCGAGGGATCGGAGGGGGAGGATGCAGACAGCGACGCGGAGCCAGCGGGGGAGCCGGCGCTGGCCGAGGTAGCCCAGTGCACCCGCGGCCGCGGCATTGACTACCGCCACAGACAGCTACGCGCCTGCGCCCGCCTTGTCACCATCCGTGATCTGGTGCGCGCCTGGGACCTGCGGCCTGCCGACGGCGATGCAGTTGACTGGCCAGAATGGGTACGCATTAACCTGGCTCCGACGGACCGCCGCCAGCGACGCCGAGGGCCCACGCTGAGGGCTCTGGCGAGCCTGCTGCAAGACGTCCCACAGGCCTGGCTGGATGCAGCGAGAGCCCACGCTACACAGCCGGCCCCGTCTACTCGCGAGGTGATCCGCACCATCATCATGCCGCGCATGGGATGGCGCTTGCCCGGCATGGAGTCGATCACTGTGCCCCTTGAAAAGCTGTCAGTCCGCATGGCCACGGCTATGAATGCGAGGTTACAAGAAGGGGACAGTGTAAACACCATCACGGCTACGAGGGAAGCCACCATTCCGAGGAACGCAGCAAACCGCAACCCCCGCTTGGCTGCCAACCCAACTCACAGCTGCGTAGGCGCGTCGAAGCTAAGCCGCAGCCCGCCAAAGCCACACCAAACAGCAGCATCACAAAGCACGCGGCTCATAAGGCACCGCAAAGTCTTCCACCACGGCTATGCAGCTGGACAGCATCTCAACACGGCGCGCCGGCCTCCATGAGGACTATGAGCGCGCAGCGCAGGGCCTGCCGCTCCGCACCGAGGTGCGACGCGAGGACCTGCCAGAAGCGGCCGTGAATTCGCTCGGCAACATCAGGGGCACCCTGGAGCGCGTGTGGCAGAAGGTGCGCTGGGAGCGGCGCCACTTTGAGACTCTGTGGCGGCTGGCCATCGACGCCGTGCCGCTGCCAGGCAACTCACACATGCCTACGGCCCGGCGCGAGCGCTGCGGGTGTGGACAGTGTGGCCTCGGCGGCGCCGCCGCGGCTGGCCCCGCCGTGGCCACCCCCCAGCCACCGCCACGACAGCATCATTTCTGGGACTGTGCGGTGGCGAAGGCTGTGGTGGCGCAGATCAACGCCAACAGCCCGGAGGCACCGCCCATCAGCCAGGCGCCATCGAGCACGGCCGAGTGCGGCTGCGTGGGATGACACGCGATGCAGCGGCCCAAGGAGACGCGGCGGCGGCAACAGCAGCAGTGAACGTGGAGGCGGTGGCGGCGGCGGCGGAAGCTGTAGGGGTGGATCCCGACCCTGATGAGGTCCCACCCACGCAGCTGACGCCACCGCCGCCGGGAGTCACCCCCAGTCCAGCTTGTGTGTGCTCGCGCGGTCGCGGACTTCTGGTCGCGGCTGATGCAGTTCGCACAGCTGGGCGTGCCCCGCAAGGGCTGGGATGACGTGGACGCCACCCACCCCATGCTCGCGGTGGTGGGCGGTGAACTGCTGTGCGCGCTGCCGCAAGCTGTGGAGCTGGAGTTCGAGATGGAGGCCTGAGAGGGAACAGCCCTAACTAGAAGCGCAGGAGCGCTTGGTAGAGCCGCCAATGAGTTGGCGTATGAGAAGGCCCAGCGGGCAGGGTTCGGGAAAGTAGGCAGGCACGGGTACTGGGGCCAGGGTGAGGGGGGCTGTGGGGTCTGAGGGTGTCAGCGGGTTGGGTGCTGGAGCACCTCGGGCCTCTCGGCCTGGACCGGCCTAGTGGCCAAGACGCGTTTGTGGCTGCCCGTAGGCATAGTCTGCCCTGGCGTCGAGTGCTGGTTAGGTTGAGGTCTTGGTCGCGTTAGGCTGCGAGGGTCGCAGGACTCAGCCCCGCAGCCTATGGGTGTCTTGTTGAGCGCGTGTGTGCGTGCGTGTGCGTGCGTGTGCGTGTGCATGCGTGCGCGTGCGTGTGCGTGCGGTGGTGGGTGTTAGTTGGTGTGCTCTGGTGTGCCTTGCCGCTGCCTAGAGGTGGTTAGCCCGCTGGGCCCTGCGGCGTTTTGGTCAGGAGTAACCCAGCTGAGGTTACTCGTGTGGCCCGGGGTTGGTGCGTTCTCTCCGGTGGACTCCAGAGCAGGATGCGCTCTGGGCAGGAGAGGCGCGTGGTAGCAGCAACGAGAGCCTGGAGCGCCCGTTGTTTGCTGGTTGTCCCGAGTACTCGATCACGAGACTCGATCAGTCAACCGTGGAAACCGTAGTTCCACACACACACACACACACACACACACACACACACACACACACACACACACACACACACACACACACACACACACACACACACACACACACACACACACACACACACACACACACACACACACACACACACACACACACACACACACACACACACACACACACACACACACACACACACACACACACACACACACACACACCACACACACACACACACACACACACACACACACACACCACACACACACACACACACACACACCACACACACACACACACACACACACACACACACACACACACACACACACACCACACACACACACACACACACACACACACACACCACACACACACCACACACACACCACACCACACACACACACACACACACACACACACACACACACACACACACCACACACACACACACACACACACACACACACCACACACACACACACACACACACACACACACACACACACACACACACACACACACACACACACACACACACACACACACACACACACACACACACACACACACACACACACACACACACACACACACACACACACACACACACCACACACACACACACACACACACACACACACACACACACACACACACACACACAACACACACACACACAACACACACACACACACACACACACACACACACACACACACACACACACACACACACACACACACACACACACACACACACACACACACACACACACACACACACACACACACACACACACACACACACACAACACACACACACACACACACACACACACACACACACACACACACACACACACACACACACCCACACACACACACACACACACACACACACACACACACACACACACACACACACACACACACACACACACACTACCAGTCTGCCCTGGTGTCAAGTGCTGGTTAGGTCGAGGTCTTGGTCCTGTTAGGCTGCGAGGGTCGCAGGACTCAGCCCCGCAGCCTATGGGTGTTTTGTTGGACGTGCGTGCGTGCGTGTGCGTGCGTGTGCTTGTGACCGCCTTAGAACTGATTCGCATGGGGTCGGTCGGTTCACCGGCTGCTAACAGCCCCTGCTAACACCCTAGTGGCTTCAGCCATGCCCAGCGCCGATAAGTCCTCCTCCTTACTAAGTCCACGGTAGCACTGTGTATACATCAGGACCATTGTGCATTGTCTGATGGAGGGTGGTGAAGGTGGTGTGCAGCTTATCAAATGCTTATACATAACATATATATGTTATGAATGCGACATTACAAAGAAGGGACAGTCCGACCAAGCAAGGGTGCCCCGCACCCAGGTCAGGAGGGACCATCTCCGGCCCGAAGGGAAACCACCCTCCCCCCAGCTGGCTGCCGACCTTCCACCAACACGTGCATTAGGTCCATGTCTCAGCTGCTAACCTCGCAAGTCGAAGCCAAGCGTAAGCCCGCCAAAGCCCCACAAAGTGTAGCAAACCGTGTCTGCGCACAAAGCGCCGCCTACAGCACCAGACGCAAAACCAGGTACACCAGGCATATAGTCCGGCGACGCCCAATCTAACGCAGCACTGCTTTCTCTCGATATCTGGTGCCGAAGCACTGTCTTTCACCAAGCCCGAAGGCGCAACACAGGGCAGCGCCCCAAACAGCAAGCAAACTGGTGTGCCGGTGGCACGATCTGGTCCTAGCCCGAAGGCTCAACGCAGGGCAGCGCCCCAAACTACAGGTCTGTGTGCCTGGGGCACGGTCTGGTCCTAGCCCGAAGGCTCAACACGGGGCATCGCCCCAAACCGCGGTCTGATAACACAACACAGGGAAGCGCCCCGCACAAGCAGGCAACACCGGCAACCAACGCAAACCGACACGCGGCCAACAGACATCCCTTCACCACCCACACCAACGGAGCGTCCTCAATCTGGCTGAGGCCCTGTGCTCCTAAGCGATGCAGGCGGCCGAGAAGGAGGCCGACGCAGACCGACATGCGGCCAGCTAGCACACCGACAACGCAGGAGCCAGCACCAGCGGAGCGTCCTCAATCTGGCTGAGGCCCTGTGCTCCTGTACGATGCCGGCTCTGGAGAAGGCGGAGGCCCAGAATTGCGAGGCCAGCAGCGCGCCATGGAGGCGCGGGGAACTTGCGCCTGCGGGCGCCGAGCCCCGGGCAGCCACGAGGACCACCCAGGACCGACGCGGAAAACGAAAATCACTGAGCCGTAACAACCCGCGAACCAGCCGCCCCGCGCGACCGGCCGCCCCAAACTTCGATGCCAAGTCTGGGCGCAGAGCGCCTGTCTGATTCCCACCCCGTCTGAACCAAGCCGCATTCAAAGAGCCCGTAAAAGGCTACAAAAAGTTGGTAACGAAAGCCAAGGTCGACAACTAAAATGTTGTGCGCCCCCACACGAGCCAAGGCTCGCGGGCTGGGGGTTGGGCCCTAGAGGCTTAGGAGTATCTTTATATATGTTATGCCTTGTTGTTTTAGGCCCTGGCGCGGCCTGTCCGCTCGCCGAGCTCGCGAATGCAGCGACGTGCCTCGACATTCTGCACGAAGAGCTGCGTTTATCAATGCACACGGCATCAATGAATCATCGCGAAAATGGCTCTTCGAGCAACTTCGGTCGAGAAATTGCCGGTCGGCAGAGCCTGGCGTCTTTCCAACGTACATATCCGGCACATTGTGCCCAAAATACCGATTTCCTATCGGAAATTGCGCCGTTGAAGTTGCCCCGTTGACTCGGGGTATGGCATTTCAGAGACACCCCATAAACTTATCGCGCACAATTTAATTTCCTACTGGAAATCGGTATCGGTACTTTAGGGCACCGACCAGCGTGCCGAATAGTCGCCCTGTCGGATCTATGCGTGCTGTGCAACAAATGTTTTTTCGTTCACGGCTCTCAGGTGGAGATCACAAAATTTCAGGGGGTGTCGCAACCCCGAAAACCCCGCTCTATATGCCCGAAATACATTCGGGCACGTACGGTGTCTCGGGCACACATCTTTTGCGCATAGTATGAAATTCACCGGTGGTGTTCACTGTGGAACACTGGAACACTGTGCGCGAAACTTTCATGGGGTGTGTCAGACAATGCCGGCGTGATGAAATGGGGCGCCGACTGCGAATGCTTTGTGTGCCCGAAAAGCTATAGCCGAGTCAGAGGGGCGATTTTCAATTGTAAATCGGTATTTTGGGCACAGGATTTCAAATTTATTGTTGTGTAACGAAATCAGCGTTCTATGTGCAACCGAATTCAAGCTCCCCATAGATTGCACAGGGTGAACACCACCTTACTGCATGCACGCCATTTGGCTTCCCCTTGTTATAGCCAGAGCTTACTTGTTAACCAGAATGACAACCGCAGAGAGAAAAATCCACAACGCAGTACATCTGCAAGAGGAAACATATGACCATTGTGATTACTTTGCAACCTGCTACAAGCGTACCCAAAGGTAAAGAAATGCGACAGCCAGTCAGGACTCAGTTTTGCGACGACGGTAAACATTGTTACGTTGCAGCAAGTTTGATAATGTATGTTTGACAACTGGCGTCAAGTGGCGTGTCTGATTATGTGTCAATTCACGCAACGGGCTGGGGCACCCATGGCACCCGGTTCGTGCCCAGATCCTACTTCCCGGAGTGCCCCCACCAGCACAATCCTGTTGGTCCTGGCGCGTGGCGTGAACGGCTGTGCATGGCCGTGTGACCCCTACCCCGCATTTCGCGTGGGCCGTGAGGGGGATGCGTGTGCATGCGAGCCGTATCCCGCAATTCGCCAGGCAGCCAAAGCGATCTCCCGGCCTGCCTTTCCTGGCGCGGGGCGTGGACGGCAGTGCGTGTGCATGCGAGCACTACCCCGCAATTCGCCAGGCAGCCAAAGCGATCTCCCGGCCTGCCCTGTCCTGGCGCGGGGCGTGGACGGCAGTGCGTGTGCATGCGCGTCTTCACCGCATTTCGCCAGGCAGCCAAAGCGACCCGTAGGGTAGGGTTTGCGTGCGTGTGCATGCAAACCCTACCCTGCATTTCGCCCGGCAGCCAAAGCGACCCCCCGGCCTGCTCTTCCCTTGCGCGGAGCGTGACGGCAGTGCGTGTGCATGCGAGCCGTATCCCGCAATTCGCCAGGCAGCCAAAGCGACCCCCCGGGCTGCCCTTACCTGGCGCGGGGCGTGAACGGCAGTGCGTGTGCATGCGAGCCGTATCCCGCAATTCGTCAGGCAGCCAAAGCGACCCCCCGGCCTGCCCTTTCCTGGCGCGGGGCGTGAACGGCAGTGCGTGTGATGCGAGTCTTCAACGCATTTCGCCCGGCAGCCAAAGCGATCCCCCGGCCTGCCCTTTCCTGGTGCGGGACGTGACGACAGTGCGTATGATGCGAGTCTTCAACGCATTTCGCCCGGCAGCCAAAGCGATCCCCCGGCCTGCCCTTTCCTGGTGCGGGACGTGACGACAGTGCGTATGATGCGAGTCTTCACTGCATTGCGCCCGTCAGCCAATATATTCCCCCGGCCTGCCCTTACCTGGTGCGGGGCGTGACGGCAGTGCGTGTGCATGCGAGCCGTATCCCGCAATTCGCCCAGCAGCCAAAGCGATCTCCCGGCCTGCCCTTTACTGGCGCGGGGCGTGAACGGCAGTGCGTGTGATGCGAGTCTTCAACGCATTTCGCCCGGCAGCCAAAGCGATCCCCCGGCCTGCCCTTTCCTGGTGCGGGACGTGACGACAGTGCGTATGATGCGAGTCTTCACTGCATTGCGCCCGTCAGCCAAAGCGACCCCCCGGCCTGCCCTTACCTGGCGCGGGGCATGAACGGCAGTGCGTGTGCACGCGAGCCCTACCCCGCAATTCGCCCGGCAGCCAAAGCGATCTCCCGGCCTGCCCTTTCCTGGCGCGGGGCGTGGACGGTAGTGCGTGTGCATGCGGGTCTTCACCGCATTTCGCCCGGCAGCCAAAGCGACCCCCGGCCTGCCCTTACCTGGTGCGGGACGTGACGGCAGTGCGTGTGCATGCGAGTCTACACCGCATTGCGCCCGTCAGCCAAAGCGACCCCCCGGGCTGCCCTTACCTGGCGCGGGGCGTGACGGCAGTGCGTGTGCATGCGAGCCGTATCCCGCAATTCGCCAGGCAGCCAAAGCGACCCCCCGGCCTGCCCTTTCCTGGCGCGGGGCGTAACGGCAGTGCGTGTGCATGCGAGCCGTATCCCGCAATTCGCCAGGCAGCCAAAGCGACCCCCCGGGCTGCCCTTACCTGGCGCGGGGCGTGAACGGCAGTGCGTGTGCATGCGAGCCGTATCCCGCAATTCGCCAGGCAGCCAAAGCGACCCCCCGGCCTGCCCTTTCCTGGCGCGGGGCGTGAACGGCAGTGCGTGTGATGCGAGTCTTCAACGCATTTCGCCCGGCAGCCAAAGCGATCCCCCGGCCTGCCCTTTCCTGGTGCGGGACGTGACGACAGTGCGTATGATGCGAGTCTTCACTGCATTGCGCCCGTCAGCAAATATATTCCCCCGGCCTGCCCTTTCCTGGTGCGGGGCGTGACGGCAGTGCGTGTGCATGCGAGCCGTATCCCGCAATTCGCCCAGCAGCCAAAGCGATCTCCCGGCCTGCCCTTACCTGGCGCGGGGCGTGGACGGCAGTGCGTGTGCATGCGAGCCCTACCCCGCAATTCGCCAGGCAGCCAAAGCGATCTCCCGGCCTGCCCTTTCCTGGCGCGGGGCGTGGACGGTAGTGCGTGTGCATGCGAGCCCTACCCCGCATTTCGCCAGGCAGCCAAAGCGACCCCCCGGCCTGCCCTTACCTGGCGCGGGGCATGAACGGCAGTGCGTGTGCACGCGAGCCCTACCCCGCAATTCGCCCGGCAGCCAAAGCGATCCCCCGGCCTGCCCTTTCCTGGTGCGGGACGTGACGACAGTGCGTGTGCATGCGCGTCTTCACTGCATTGCGCCCGGCAGCCAAAGCGACCCCCCGGCCTGCCCTTTCCTGGTGCGGGACGTGACGACAGTGCGTGTGCATGCGCGTCTTCACTGCATTGCGCCCGTCAGCCAAAGCGACCCCCCGGGCTGCCCTTTCCTGGCGCGGGGCGTAACGGCAGTGCGTGTGCATGCGCGTCTTCACTGCATTGCGCCCGGCAGCCAAAGCGACCCCCGGCCTGCCCTTACCTGGTGCGGGACGTGACGGCAGTGCGTGTGCATGCGAGTCTACACCGCATTGCGCCCGTCAGCCAAAGCGACCCCCCGGCCTGCCCTTTCCTGGTGCAGGACGTGACGGCAGTGCGTGTGCATGCGAGCCCTACCCCGCATTTCGCCAGGCAGCCAAAGCGACCCCCCGGCCTGCCCTTACCTGGCGCGGGGCATGAACGGCAGTGCGTGTGCACGCGAGCCCTACCCCGCAATTCGCCCGGCAGCCAAAGCGATCCCCCGGCCTGCCCTTTCCTGGTGCGGGACGTGACGACAGTGCGTGTGCATGCGCGTCTTCACTGCATTGCGCCCGGCAGCCAAAGCGACCCCCCGGCCTGCCCTTTCCTGGTGCGGGACGTGACGACAGTGCGTGTGCATGCGCGTCTTCACTGCATTGCGCCCGTCAGCCAAAGCGACCCCCCGGGCTGCCCTTTCCTGGCGCGGGGCGTAACGGCAGTGCGTGTGCATGCGCGTCTTCACTGCATTGCGCCCGGCAGCCAAAGCGACCCCCCGGCCTGCCCTTTCCTGGTGCGGGACGTGACGACAGTGCGTGTGCATGCGCGTCTTCACTGCATTGCGCCCGGCAGCCAAAGCGACCCCCCGGCCTGCCCGTTCCTGGTGCAGGACGTGACGGCAGTGCGTGTGCATGCGAGCCCTACCCCGCATTTCGCCAGGCAGCCAAAGCGACCCCCCGGGCTGCCCTTACCTGGCGCGGGGCGTAACGGCAGTGCGTGTGCATGCGAGCCGTATCCCGCAATTCGCCAGGCAGCCAAAGCGACCCCCCGGGCTGCCCTTACCTGGCGCGGGGCGTGAACGGCAGTGCGTGTGCATGCGAGCCGTATCCCGCAATTCGCCAGGCAGCCAAAGCGACCCCCCGGCCTGCCCTTACCTGGCGCGGGGCATGAACGGCAGTGCGTGTGCACGCGAGCCCTACCCCGCAATTCGCCCGGCAGCCAAAGCGATCCCCCGGCCTGCCCGTTCGTGGTGCGGGACGTGACGACAGTGCGTGTGCATGCGCGTCTTCACTGCATTGCGCCCGGCAGCCAAAGCGACCCCCCCGGCCTGCCCTTTCCTGGTGCGGGACGTGACGACAGTGCGTATGATGCGAGTCTTCACTGCATTGCGCCCGTCAGCCAATATATTCCCCCGGCCTGCCCTTACCTGGCGCGGGGCGTAACGGCAGTGCGTGTGCATGCGAGCCGTATCCCGCAATTCGCCAGGCAGCCAAAGCGACCCCCCGGGCTGCCCTTACCTGGCGCGGGGCGTGAACGGCAGTGCGTGTGCATGCGCGTCTTCACTGCATTGCGCCCGGCAGCCAAAGCGACCCCCCGGCCTGCCCTTTCCTGGTGCAGGACGTGACGGCAGTGCGTGTGCATGCGAGCCCTACCCCGCATTTCGCCAGGCAGCCAAAGCGACCCCCCGGGCTGCCCTTACCTGGCGCGGGGCATGAACGGCAGTGCGTGTGCACGCGAGCCCTACCCCGCAATTCGCCCGGCAGCCAAAGCGATCCCCCGGCCTGCCCTTTCGTGGTGCGGGACTTGACGACAGTGCGTGTGCATGCGCGTCTTCACTGCATTGCGCCCGGCAGCCAAAGCGACCCCCCGGCCTGCCCTTTCCTGGTGCGGGACGTGACGACAGTGCGTATGATGCGAGTCTTCACTGCATTGCGCCCGTCAGCCAATATATTCCCCCGGCCTGCCCTTACCTGGCGCGGGACGTGACGGCAGTGCGTGTGCATGCGAGCCCTACCCCGCATTTCGCCAGGCAGCCAAAGCGACCCCCCGGGCTGCCCTTACCTGGCGCGGGGCGTGGACGGTAGTGCGTGTGCATGCGGGTCTTCACCGCATTTCGCCCGGCAGCCAAAGCGACCCCCCGGCCTGCCATTTCCTGGCGCGGGGCGTGAACGGCTGTGCGTGTGATGCGCGTCTTCACTGCATTGCGCCCGGCAGCCAAAGCGACCCCCCGGCCTGCCCTTTCCTGGTGCAGGACGTGACGACAGTGCGTGTGCATGCGCGTCTTCACTGCATTGCGCCCGTCAGCCAATATATTCCCCCGGCCTGCCCTTACCTGGCGCGGGGCGTAACGGCAGTGCGTGTGCATGCGAGCCGTATCCCGCAATTCGCCAGGCAGCCAAAGCGACCCCCCGGCCTGCCCTTTCCTGGTGCGGGACGTGACGACAGTGCGTGTGCATGCGCGTCTTCACTGCATTGCGCCCGGCAGCCAAAGCGACCCCCCGGCCTGCCCTTTCCTGGTGCGGGACGTGACGACAGTGCGTGTGCATGCGCGTCTTCACTGCATTGCGCCCGTCAGCCAATATATTCCCCCGGCCTGCCCTTACCTGGCGCGGGGCGTAACGGCAGTGCGTGTGCATGCGAGCCGTATCCCGCAATTCGCCAGGCAGCCAAAGCGACCCCCCGGCCTGCCCTTTCCTGGTGCGGGACGTGACGACAGTGCGTATGCATGCGCGTCTTCACTGCATTGCGCCCGGCAGCCAAAGCGACCCCCCGGCCTGCCCTTTCCTGGTGCAGGACGTGACGGCAGTGCGTGTGCATGCGAGCCCTACCCCGCATTTCGCCAGGCAGCCAAAGCGACCCCCCGGGCTGCCCCTGGCGCGGGGCGTAACGGCAGTGCGTGTGCATGCGAGCCGTATCCCGCAATTCGCCAGGCAGCCAAAGCGACCCCCCGGGCTGCCCTTACCTGGCGCGGGGCGTGGACGGTAGTGCGTGTGCATGCGGGTCTTCACCGCATTTCGCCCGGCAGCCAAAGCGATCCCCCGGCCTGCCCTTTCCTGGTGCGGGACGTGACGACAGTGCGTGTGCATGCGCGTCTTCACTGCATTGCGCCCGGCAGCCAAGGCGACCCCCCGGCCTGCCCTTTCCTGGTGCGGGACGTGACGACAGTGCGTGTGCATGCGCGTCTTCACTGCATTGCGCCCGTCAGCCAATATATTCCCCCGGCCTGCCCTTACCTGGCGCGGGGCGTAACGGCAGTGCGTGTGCATGCGAGCCGTATCCCGCAATTCGCCAGGCAGCCAAAGCGACCCCCCGGCCTGCCCTTTCCTGGTGCGGGACGTGACGACAGTGCGTGTGCATGCGCGTCTTCACTGCATTGCGCCCGGCAGCCAAAGCGACCCCCCGGCCTGCCCTTTCCTGGTGCAGGACGTGACGGCAGTGCGTGTGCATGCGAGCCCTACCCCGCATTTCGCCAGGCAGCCAAAGCGACCCCCCGGGCTGCCCTTACCTGGCGCGGGGCGTAACGGCAGTGCGTGTGCATGCGAGCCGTATCCCGCAATTCGCCCGGCAGCCAAAGCGACCCCCCGGGCTGCCCTTACCTGGCGCGGGGCGTGAACGGCAGTGCGTGTGCATGCGAGCCGTATCCCGCAATTCGCCAGGCAGCCAAAGCGACCCCCCGGCCTGCCCTTACCTGGCGCGGGGCATGAACGGCAGTGCGTGTGCACGCGAGCCCTACCCCGCAATTCGCCCGGCAGCCAAAGCGATCCCCCGGCCTGCCCTTTCGTGGTGCGGGACGTGACGACAGTGCGTGTGCATGCGCGTCTTCACTGCATTGCGCCCGGCAGCCAAAGCGACCCCCCGGCCTGCCCTTTCCTGGTGCGGGACGTGACGACAGTGCGTATGATGCGAGTCTTCACTGCATTGCGCCCGTCAGCCAATATATTCCCCCGGCCTGCCCTTACCTGGCGCGGGGCGTAACGGCAGTGCGTGTGCATGCGAGCCGTATCCCGCAATTCGCCAGGCAGCCAAAGCGACCCCCCGGGCTGCCCTTACCTGGCGCGGGGCGTGAACGGCAGTGCGTGTGCATGCGAGCCGTATCCCGCAATTCGCCCGGCAGCCAAAGCGACCCCCCGGCCTGCCATTTCCTGGCGCGGGGCGTGAACGGCAGTGCGTGTGATGCGCGTCTTCACTGCATTGCGCCCGCCAGCCAAAGCGACCCCCCGGCCTGCCCTTACCTGGCGCGGGGCGTAACGGCAGTGCGTGTGCATGCGAGCCGTATCCCGCAATTCGCCAGGCAGCCAAAGCGACCCCCCGGGCTGCCCTTACCTGGCGCGGGGCGTGAACGGCAGTGCGTGTGCATGCGAGCCGTATCCCGCAATTCGCCCGGCAGCCAAAGCGACCCCCCGGCCTGCCATTTCCTGGCGCGGGGCGTGAACGGCAGTGCGTGTGATGCGCGTCTTCACTGCATTGCGCCCGCCAGCCAAAGCGACCCCCCGGCCTGCCCTTACCTGGCGCGGGGCGTAACGGCAGTGCGTGTGCATGCGAGCCGTATCCCGCAATTCGCCAGGCAGCCAAAGCGACCCCCCGGGCTGCCCTTACCTGGCGCGGGGCGTGGACGGTAGTGCGTGTGCATGCGGGTCTTCACCGCATTTCGCCCGGCAGCCAAAGCGACCCCCCGGCCTGCCATATCCTGGCGCGGGGCGTGAACGGCTGTGCGTGTGATGCGCGTCTTCACTGCATTGCGCCCGGCAGCCAAAGCGACCCCCCGGCCTGCCCTTTCCTGGTGCAGGACGTGACGACAGTGCGTGTGCATGCGCGTCTTCACTGCATTGCGCCCGTCAGCCAATATATTCCCCCGGCCTGCCCTTACCTGGCGCGGGGCGTAACGGCAGTGCGTGTGCATGCGAGCCGTATCCCGCAATTCGCCAGGCAGCCAAAGCGACCCCCCGGCCTGCCCTTTCCTGGTGCGGGACGTGACGACAGTGCGTGTGCATGCGCGTCTTCACTGCATTGCGCCCGGCAGCCAAAGCGACCCCCCGGCCTGCCCTTTCCTGGTGCAGGACGTGACGGCAGTGCGTGTGCATGCGAGCCCTACCCCGCATTTCGCCCGGCAGCCAAAGCGACCCCCCGGGCTGCCCTTACCTGGCGCGGGGCATGAACGGCAGTGCGTGTGCACGCGAGCCCTACCCCGCAATTCGCCCGGCAGCCAAAGCGATCCCCCGGCCTGCCCTTTCGTGGTGCGGGACGTGACGACAGTGCGTGTGCATGCGCGTCTTCACTGCATTGCGCCCGGCAGCCAAAGCGACCCCCCGGCCTGCCCTTTCCTGGTGCGGGACGTGACGACAGTGCGTATGATGCGAGTCTTCACTGCATTGCGCCCGTCAGCCAATATATTCCCCCGGCCTGCCCTTACCTGGCGCGGGACGTGACGGCAGTGCGTGTGCATGCGAGCCCTACCCCGCATTTCGCCAGGCAGCCAAAGCGACCCCCCGGGCTGCCCTTACCTGGCGCGGGGCGTGGACGGTAGTGCGTGTGCATGCGGGTCTTCACCGCATTTCGCCCGGCAGCCAAAGCGACCCCCCGGCCTGCCATTTCCTGGCGCGGGGCGTGAACGGCTGTGCGTGTGCATGCGAGCCGTATCCCGCAATTCGCCAGGCAGCCAAAGCGACCCCCCGGCCTGCCCTTTCCTGGTGCGGGACGTGACGACAGTGCGTGTGCATGCGCGTCTTCACTGCATTGCGCCCGGCAGCCAAAGCGACCCCCCCGGCCTGCCCTTTCCTGGTGCAGGACGTGACGGCAGTGCGTGTGCATGCGAGCCCTACCCCGCATTTCGCCCGGCAGCCAAAGCGACCCCCCGGGCTGCCCTTACCTGGCGCGGGGCGAAACGGCAGTGCGTGTGCATGCGAGCCGTATCCCGCAATTCGCCAGGCAGCCAAAGCGACCCCCCGGGCTGCCCTTACCTGGCGCGGGGCGTGAACGGCAGTGCGTGTGCATGCGAGCCGTATCCCGCAATTCGCCAGGCAGCCAAAGCGACCCCCCGGCCTGCCCTTACCTGGCGCGGGGCATGAACGGCAGAGCGTGTGCACGCGAGCCCTACCCCGCAATTCGCCCGGCAGCCAAAGCGACCCCCCGGCCTGCCCTTTCCTGGTGCGGGACGTGACGACAGTGCGTGTGCATGCGCGTCTTCACTGCATTGCGCCCGGCAGCCAAAGCGACCCCCCGGCCTGCCCTTTCCTGGTGCGGGACGTGACGACAGTGCGTATGCATGCGAGTCTTCACTGCATTGCGCCCGGCAGCCAATATATTCTCCCGGCCTGCCCTTACCTGGCGCGGGGCGTAACGGCAGTGCGTGTGCATGCGAGCCGTATCCCGCATTTCGCCCGGCAGCCAAAGCGACCCCCCGGGCTGCCCTTACCTGGCGCGGGGCGTGAACGGCAGTGCGTGTGCATGCGAGCCGTATCCCGCAATTCGCCAGGCACCCAAAGCGACCCCCCGGGCTGCCCTTACCTGGCGCGGGGCTTGAACGGCAGTGCATGTGCATGTGAGACCTAATCCCCCCGCTTTTCACCCAGCAGCCAAAGCGTTCCCCCGGCCGGCCCTTACCTGGTGCGGCACTTGAACGGCAGTGCATGTGCTTGCGAGACCTACCCCGCTTTTCACCCAGCAGCCAAAGCGTTCCCCCGGCCGGCCCTTACCTGGTGCGGGGCTTGAACGGCAGTGCATGTGCATGTGAGACCTAATCCCCCCGCGTTTCATCCAGCAGCCAAAGCGTTCCCCCTGCCGGCCCTTACCTGGTGCGGGGCGTGAACGGCAGTGCATGTGCATGTGAGACCTACCCCGCTTTTCACCCAGCAGCCAAAGCGTTCCCCCGGCCGGCCCTTACCTGGCGCGGGGCTTGAACGGCAGTGCGTGTGAATGCGCATGTGAGCCCTTCCCCGCATTTCGCCCGGCAGCCAGAGCGTTTCCCCGGCTTGCCCTTTCCTAGCGCGGCACTTGAACGGCAGTGCGTGTGAATGCGCATGTGAGACCTACCCCGAATGTCGCCCGGCAGCCAGAGCGTTCCCCCGGCCGGCCCTTCACTAGCGCGGCACTTGAACGGCAGTGCGTGTGAATGCGCATGTGAGACCTACCCCGAATGTCGCCCGGCAGCCAAAGCGTTCCCCCGGCCTGCCCTTACCTGGTGCGGGGCGTGAACGGCAGTGCATGTGCATGTGAGACCTACCCCGCTTTTCACCCAGCAGTCAAAGCGTTCCCCCGGCCTGCCCTTCACTGGTGCGGGGCTTGAACGGCAGTGCATGTGCATGTGAGACCTAATCCCCCCGTTTTTCGCCCGGCAGCCAAAGCGTTCCCCCGGCCGGCCCTTACCTGGCGCGGGGCTTGAACGGCAGTGCATGTGCTTGCGAGACCTACCCCGCTTTTCACCCAGCAGCCAAAGCGTTCCCCCGGCCGGCCCTTACCTGGTGCGGGGCTTGAACGGCAGTGCATGTGCATGTCAGACCTAATCCCCCCGCTTTTCACCCAGCAGCCAAAGCGTTCCCCCGGCCGGCCCTTACCTGGCGCGGGGCTTGAACGGCAGTGCATGTGCATGTGAGACCTAATCCCCCCGCTTTTCACCCAGCAGCCAAAGCGTTCCCCCGGCCGGCCCTTACCTGGCGCGGCACTTGAACGGCAGTGCGTGTGAATGCGCATGTGAGACCTACCCCGCATTTCGCCCGGCAGCCAGAGCGTTCCCCCGGCCTGCCCTTACCTGGTGCGGGGCGTGAACGGCAGTGCATGTGCACGTGAGACCTACCCCGCTTTTCACCCAGCAGCCAATGCGTTCCCCCGGCCGGCCATTACCTGGCGCGGGGCTTGAACGGCAGTGCATGTGCTTGCGAGACCTACCCCGCTTTTCACCCAGCAGCCAAAGCGTTCCCCCGGCCGGCCCTTACCTGGTGCGGGGCTTGAACGGCAGTGCATGTGCATGTGAGACCTACCCCGCTTTTCACCCAGCAGCCAAAGCGTTCCCCCTGCCGGCCCTTACCTGGCGCGGGGCTTGAACGGCAGTGCATGTGCATGTGAGACCTAATCCCCCCGCTTTTCACCCAGCAGCCAAAGCGTTCCCCCGGCCGGCCCTTACCTGGCGCGGCACTTGAACGGCAGTGCGTGTGAATGCGCATATGAGACCTACCCCAAAGTCGCCCAGCAGCCAAAGCGTTCCCCCGGCCTGCCCTTACCTGGTGCGGGGCGTGAACGGCAGTGCATGTGCACGTGAGACCTACCCCGCTTTTCACCCAGCAGCCAATGCGTTCCCCCGGCCGGCCATTACCTGGCGCGGGGCTTGAACGGCAGTGCATGTGCTTGCGAGACCTACCCCGCTTTTCACCCAGCAGCCAAAGCGTTCCCCCGGCCGGCCCTTACCTGGTGCGGGGCTTGAACGGCAGTGCATGTGCATGTGAGACCTACCCCGCTTTTCACCCAGCAGCCAAAGCGTTCCCCCGGCCGTCCCTTCCCTGGTGCGGGGCTTGAACGGCAGTGCATGTGCATGTGAGACCCACCCCGCGTTTCACCCAGCAGCCAAAGCGTTCCCCCGGCCTGCCCTTCACTGGTGCGGGGCTTGAACGGCAGTGCATGTGCATGTGAGACCCACCCCGCTTTTCACCCAGCAGCCAAAGCGTTCCCCCGGCCTGCCCTTACCTGGCGCGGGGCTTGAACGGCAGTGCGTGTGAATGCGCATGTGAGCCCTTCCCCGCATTTCGCCCGGCAGCCAGAGCGTTCCCCCGGCCTGCCCTTTCCTGGCGCGGCACTTGAACGGCAGTGCGTGTGAATGCGCATATGAGACCTACCCCAAAGTCGCCCGGCAGCCAAAGCGTTCCCCCGGCCGGCCCTTACCTGGTGCGGGGCATGAACGGCAGTGCATGTGCTTGCGAGACCTACCCCGCTTTTCACCCAGCAGCCAAAGCGTTCCCCCGGCCTGCCCTTCACTGGTGCGGGGCGTGAACGGCAGTGCATGTGCATGTGAGACCCACCCCGCTTTTCACCCAGCAGCCAAAGCGTTCCCCCGGCCCGCCCTTTTCTGGCGCGGGGCATGAACGGCAGTGCGTGTGAATGTGCATGTGAGCCCTTCCCCGCATTTCGCCCGGCAGCCAGAGCGTTCCCCCGGCCTGCCCTTTCCTGGCGCGGCACTTGAACGGCAGTGCGTGGGAATGCGCATGTGAGCCCTTCCCCGCATTTCGCCCGGCAGCCAGAGCGTTCCCCCGGCCTGCCCTTTCCTGGTGCGGGGCTTGAACGGCAGTGCATGTGCATGTGAGACCTAATCCCCCCGCTTTTCACCCGGCAGCCAAAGCGTTCCGCCGGCCGGCCCTTACCTGGTGCGGGGCGTGAACGGCAGTGCATGTGCATGTGAGACCCACCCCGCTTTTCACCCAGCAGCCAAAGCGTTCCCCCGGCCGGCCCTTACCTGGCGCGGGGCTTGAACGGCAGTGCGTGTGAATTCGCATGTGAGCCCTTCCCCGCATTTCGCCCGGCAGCCAGAGCGTTCCCCCGGCTTGCCCTTTCCTAGCGCGGCACTTGAACGGCAGTGCGTGTGAATGCGCATGTGAGACCTACCCCGCATTTTGCCCGGCAGCCAGAGCGTTCCCCCGGCCTGCCCTTTCCTGGCGCGGCACTTGAACGGCAGTGCGTGTGAATGCGCATATGAGACCTACCCCAAAGTCGCCCGGCAGCCAAAGCGTTCCCCCGGCCTGCCCTTACCTGGTGCGGGGCATGAACGGCAGTGCATGTGCTTGCGAGACCTACCCCGCTTTTCACCCAGCAGCCAAAGCGTTCCCCCTTCCTGCCCTTCACTGGTGCGGGGCTTGAACGGCAGTGCATGTGCATGTGAGAATTACCCCGCTTTTCACCCAGCAGCCAAAGCGTTCCGCCGGCCGGCCCTTACCTGGCGCGGGGCTTGAACGGCAGTGCATGTGCTTGCGAGACCTACCCCGCTTTTCACCCAGCAGCCAAAGCGTTCCCCCGGCCGGCCCTTCCCTGGTGCGGGGCTTGAACGGCAGTGCATGTGCATGTGAGACCCACCCCGCTTTTCACCCAGCAGCCAAAGCGTTCCCCCGGCCGGCCCTTACCTGGTGCGGGGCTTGAACGGCAGTGCATGTGCATGTGAGACCCACCCCGCGTTTCACCCAGCTGCCAAAGCCTTCCCCCGGCCTGCCCTTCACTGGTGCGGGGCTTGAACGGCAGTGCATGTGCATGTGAGACCCACCCCGCTTTTCACCCAGCAGCCAAAGCGTTCCCCCGGCCGGCCCTTCACTGGCGCGGGGCTTGAACGGCAGTGCATGTGCATGTGAGCCCTTCCCCGCATTTCGCCCGGCAGCCAGAGCGTTCCCCCGGCTTGCCCTTACCTGGTGCGGGCGTGAACGGCAGTGCTTGTGCAAGTGAGAATTACCCCGCTTTTCACCCAGCAGCCAATGCGTTCCCCCGGCCGGCCATTACCTGGCGCGGGGTTTGAACGGCAGTGCATGTGCTTGCGAGACCTACCCAGCTTTTCACCCAGCAGCCAAAGCGTTCCCCCGGTCTGCCCTTTCCTGGTGCGGGGCTTGAACGGCAGTGCATGTGCATGTGAGACCTACCCCGCTTTTCACCCAGCAGCCAAAGCGTTCCCCCGGCCGGCCCTTACCTGGTGCGGGGCTTGAACGGCAGTGCATGTGCTTGCGAGACCCACCCCGCTTTTCACCCAGCGGCCAAAGCGTTCCCCCTTCCTGCCCTTCACTGGTGCGGGGCTTGAACGGCAGTGCATGTGCATGTGAGACCCACCCCGCTTTTCACCCAGCAGCCAAAGCGTTCCCCCGGCCGGCCATTACCTGGCGCGGGGCTTGAACGGCAGTGCATGTGCATGTGAGACCTAATCCCCCCGCTTTTCATCCAGCAGCCAAAGCGTTCCCCCTGCCGGCCCTTACCTGGTGCGGGGCGTGAACGGCAGTGCATGTGCATGTGAGACCTAATCCCCCCGCTTTTCATCCAGCAGCCAAAGCGTTCCCCCTGCCGGCCCTTACCTGGTGCGGGGCGTGAACGGCAGTGCGTGTGAATTCGCATGTGAGCCCTTCCCCGCATTTCGCCCGGCAGCCAGAGCGTTCCCCCGGCTTGCCCTTTCCTAGCGCGGCACTTGAACGGCAGTGCGTGTGAATGCGCATGTGAGACCTACCCCGCATTTTGCCCGGCAGCCAGAGCGTTCCCCCGGCCTGCCCTTTCCTGGCGCGGCACTTGAACGGCAGTGCGTGTGAATGCGCATATGAGACCTACCCCAAAGTCGCCCGGCAGCCAAAGCGTTCCCCCGGCCTGCCCTTACCTGGTGCGGGGCATGAACGGCAGTGCATGTGCTTGCGAGACCTACCCCGCTTTTCACCCAGCGGCCAAAGCGTTCCCCCTTCCTGCCCTTCACTGGTGCGGGGCTTGAACGGCAGTGCATGTGCATGTGAGACCCACCCCGCTTTTCACCCAGCAGCCAAAGCGTTCCCCCGGCCGGCCATTACCTGGCGCGGGGCTTGAACGGCAGTGCATGTGCATGTGAGACCTACCCCGCTTTTCACCCAGCAGCCAAAGCGTTCCCCCGGCCGGCCCTTACCTGGTGCGGGGCTTGAACGGCAGTGCATGTGCATGTGAGACCCACCCCGCGTTTCACCCAGCTGCCAAAGCGTTCCCCCGGCCTGCCCTTCACTGGTGCGGGGCGTGAACGGCAGTGCATGTGCATGTGAGACCCACCCCGCTTTTCACCCAGCAGCCAAAGCGTTCCCCCGGCCGGCCCTTCACTGGCGCGGGGCTTGAACGGCAGTGCATGTGCATGTGAGCCCTTCCCCGCATTTCGCCCGGCAGCCAGAGCGTTCCCCCGGCTTGCCCTTACCTGGTGCGGGCCTGAACGGCAGTGCTTGTGCAAGTGAGAATTACCCCGCTTTTCACCCAGCAGCCAATGCGTTCCCCCGGCCGGCCATTACCTGGCGCGGGGTTTGAACGGCAGTGCATGTGCTTGCGAGACCTACCCAGCTTTTCACCCAGCAGCCAAAGCGTTCCCCCGGTCTGCCCTTTCCTGGTGCGGGGCTTGAACGGCAGTGCATGTGCATGTGAGACCTACCCCGCTTTTCACCCAGCAGCCAAAGCGTTCCCCCGGCCGGCCCTTACCTGGTGCGGGGCTTGAACGGCAGTGCATGTGCTTGCGAGACCCACCCCGCTTTTCACCCAGCGGCCAAAGCGTTCCCCCGGCCTGCCCTTCACTGGTGCGGGGCGTGAACGGCAGTGCATGTGCATGTGAGACCCACCCCGCTTTTCACCCAGCAGCCAAAGCGTTCCCCCGGCCGGCCATTACCTGGCGCGGGGCTTGAACGGCAGTGCATGTGCATGTGAGACCTAATCCCCCCGCTTTTCATCCAGCAGCCAAAGCGTTCCCCCTGCCGGCCCTTACCTGGTGCGGGGCGTGAACGGCAGTGCATGTGCATGTGAGACCTAATCCCCCCGCTTTTCATCCAGCAGCCAAAGCGTTCCCCCTGCCGGCCCTTACCTGGTGCGGGGCGTGAACGGCAGTGCGTGTGAATTCGCATGTGAGCCCTTCCCCGCATTTCGCCCGGCAGCCAGAGCGTTCCCCCGGCTTGCCCTTTCCTAGCGCGGCACTTGAACGGCAGTGCGTGTGAATGCGCATGTGAGACCTACCCCGCATTTTGCCCGGCAGCCAGAGCGTTCCCCCGGCCTGCCCTTTCCTGGCGCGGCACTTGAACGGCAGTGCGTGTGAATGCGCATATGAGACCTACCCCAAAGTCGCCCGGCAGCCAAAGCGTTCCCCCGGCCGGCCCTTCACTGGCGCGGGGCTTGAACGGCAGTGCATGTGCATGTGAGCCCTTCCCCGCATTTCGCCCGGCAGCCAGAGCGTTCCCCCGGCTTGCCCTTACCTGGTGCGGGCCTGAACGGCAGTGCTTGTGCAAGTGAGAATTACCCCGCTTTTCACCCAGCAGCCAATGCGTTCCCCCGGCCGGCCATTACCTGGCGCGGGGTTTGAACGGCAGTGCATGTGCTTGCGAGACCTACCCAGCTTTTCACCCAGCAGCCAAAGCGTTCCCCCGGTCTGCCCTTTCCTGGCGCGGGGCTTGAACGGCAGTGCGTGTGAATGCGCATATGAGACCTACCCCGAATGTCGCCCGGCAGCCAAAGCGTTCCCCCGGCCTGCTCTTACCTGGTGCGGGGCGTGAACGGCAGTGCATGTGCATGTGAGACCTACCCCGCTTTTCACCCAGCAGCCAAAGCGTTCCCCCGGCCTGCCCTTACCTGGCGCGGGGCTTGAACGGCAGTGCGTGTGCATGTGAGAATTACCCCGCTTTTCACCCAGCAGCCAAAGCGTTCCCCCGGCCGGCCATTACCTGGCGCGGGGCTTGAACGGCAGTGCATGTGCTTGCGAGACCTACCCCGCTTTTCACCCAGCAGCCAAAGCGTTCCCCCGGCCTGCCCTTCACTGGTGCGGGGCGTGAACGGCAGTGCATGTGCATGTGAGACCTACCCCGCTTTTCACCCAGCAGCCAAAGCGTTCCCCCGGCCGGCCCTTACCTGGTGCGGGGCTTGAACGGCAGTGCATGTGCATGTGAGACCCACCCCGCGTTTCACCCAGCTGCCAAAGCCTTCCCCCGGCCTGCCCTTCACTGGTGCGGGGCTTGAACGGCAGTGCATGTGCATGTGAGACCCACCCCGCTTTTCACCCAGCAGCCAAAGCGTTCCCCCGGCCGGCCCTTACCTGGCGCGGGGCTTGAACGGCAGTGCATGTGCATGTGAGCCCTTCCCCGCATTTCGCCCGGCAGCCAAAGCGTTCCCCCGGCTTGCCCTTACCTGGTGCGGGCGTGAACGGCAGTGCTTGTGCATGTGAGACCCACCCCGCTTTTCACCCAGCAGCCAAAGCGTTCCCCCGGCCGGCCCTTACCTGGCGCGGGGCTTGAACGGCAGTGAATGTGCATGTGAGCCCTTCCCCGCATTTCGCCCGGCAGCCAAAGCGTTCCCCCGGCTTGCCCTTACCTGGTGCGGGCGTGAACGGCAGTGCTTGTGCATGTGAGACCCACCCCGCTTTTCACCCAGCAGCCAAAGCGTTCCGCCGGCCGGCCATTACCTGGCGCGGGGTTTGAACGGCAGTGCATGTGCTTGCGAGACCTACCCAGCTTTTCACCCAGCAGCCAAAGCGTTCCCCCGGTCTGCCCTTACCTGGTGCGGGGCTTGAACGGCAGTGCATGTGCATGTGAGACCTACCCCGCTTTTCACCCAGCAGCCAAAGCGTTCCCCCGGCCGGCCCTTACCTGGTGCGGGGCTTGAACGGCAGTGCATGTGCTTGCGAGACCCACCCCGCTTTTCACTCAGCAGCCAAAGCGTTCCCCCGGCCGGCCCTTCACTGGTGCGGGGCGTGAACGGCAGTGCATGTGCATGTGAGACCCACCCCGCTTTTCACCCAGCAGTCAAAGCGTTCCCCCGGCCCGCCCTTTCCTGGCGCGGGGCATGAACGGCAGTGCGTGTGAATGTGCATGTGAGCCCTTCCCCGCATTTCGCCCGGCAGCCAGAGCGTTCCCCCGGCCTGCCCTTTCCTGGCGCGGCACTTGAACGGCAGTGCGTGGGAATGCGCATGTGAGCCCTTCCCCGCATTTCGCCCGGCAGCCAGAGCGTTCCCCCGGCCTGCCCTTTCCTGGTGCGGGGCGTGAACGGCAGTGCATGTGCATGTGAGACCTAATCCCCCCGCTTTTCACCCAGCAGCCAAAGCGTTCCCCCGGCCTGCCCTTCACTGGTGCGGGGCTTGAACGGCAGTGCATGTGCATGTGAGACCTAATCCCCCCGCTTTTCATCCAGCAGCCAAAGCGTTCCCCCTGCCGGCCCTTACCTGGTGCGGGGCGTGAACGGCAGTGCATGTGCACGTGAGACCCACCCCGCTTTTCACCAAGCAGCCAAAGCGTTCCCCCGGCCGGCCCTTACCTGACGCGGGGCTTGAACGGCAGTGCGTGTGAATGCGCATGTGAGCCCTTCCCCGCATTTCGCCCGGCAGCCAGAGCGTTCCCCCGGCTTGCCCTTTCCTAGCGCGGCACTTGAACGGCAGTGCGTGTGAATGCGCATGTGAGACCTACCCCGCATTTCGCCCGGCAGCCAGAGCGTTCCCCCGGCCTGCCCTTACCTGGCGCGGGGCTTGAACGGCAGTGCGTGTGAATGCGCATATGAGACCTACCCCGAATGTCGCCCGGCAGCCAAAGCGTTCCCCCGGCCTGCTCTTACCTGGTGCGGGGCGTGAACGGCAGTGCATGTGCATGTGAGACCTACCCCGCTTTTCACCCAGCAGCCAAAGCGTTCCCCCGGCCTGCCCTTCACTGGTGTGGGGCTTGAACGGCAGTGCATGTGCATGTGAGAATTACCCCGCTTTTCACCCAGCAGCCAAAGCGTTCCCCCGGCCGGCCATTACCTGGCGCGGGGCTTGAACGGCAGTGCATGTGCTTGCGAGACCTACCCCGCTTTTCACCCAGCAGCCAAAGCGTTCCCCCGGCCTGCCCTTCACTGGTGCGGGGCGTGAACGGCAGTGCATGTGCATGTGAGACCCACCCCGCTTTTCACCCAGCAGCCAAAGCGTTCCCCCGGCCGGCCCTTACCTGGTGCGGGGCTTGAACGGCAGTGCATGTGCATGTGAGACCCACCCCGCGTTTCACCCAGCTGCCAAAGCCTTCCCCCGGCCTGCCCTTCACTGGTGCGGGGCTTGAACGGCAGTGCATGTGCATGTGAGACCCACCCCGCTTTTCACCCAGCAGCCAAAGCGTTCCCCCGGCCGGCCCTTACCTGGCGCGGGGCTTGAACGGCAGTGCATGTGCATGTGAGCCCTTCCCCGCATTTCGCCCGGCAGCCAAAGCGTTCCCCCTGCCGGCCCTTACCTGGTGCGGTGCGTGAACGGCAGTGCATGTGCATGTGAGACCCACCCCGCTTTTCACCCAGCAGCCAAAGCGTTCCCCCGGCCGGACCTTACCTGACGCGGGGCTTGAACGGCAGTGCGTGTGAATGCGCATGTGAGCCCTACCCCGCTTTTCACCCAGCAGCCAAAGCGTTCCCCCGGCTTGCCCTTTCCTAGCGCGGCACTTGAACGGCAGTGCGTGTGAATGCGCATGTGAGACCTACCCCGCATTTCGCCCGGCAGCCAGAGCGTTCCCCCGGCCTGCCCTTACCTGGCGCGGGGCTTGAACGGCAGTGCGTGTGAATGCGCATATGAGACCTACCCCGAATGTCGCCCGGCAGCCAAAGCGTTCCCCCGGCCTGCTCTTACCTGGTGCGGGGCGTGAACGGCAGTGCATGTGCATGTGAGACCTACCCCGCTTTTCACCCAGCAGCCAAAGCGTTCCCCCGGCCTGCCCTTCACTGGTGTGGGGCTTGAACGGCAGTGCATGTGCATGTGAGAATTACCCCGCTTTTCACCCAGCAGCCAAAGCGTTCCCCCGGCCGGCCATTACCTGGCGCGGGGCTTGAACGGCAGTGCATGTGCTTGCGAGACCTACCCCGCTTTTCACCCAGCAGCCAAAGCGTTCCCCCGGCCTGCCCTTCACTGGTGCGGGGCGTGAACGGCAGTGCATGTGCATGTGAGACCTACCCCGCTTTTCACCCAGCAGCCAAAGCGTTCCCCCGGCCGGCCCTTACCTGGTGCGGGGCTTGAACGGCAGTGCATGTGCATGTGAGACCCACCCCGCGTTTCACCCAGCTGCCAAAGCCTTCCCCCGGCCTGCCCTTCACTGGTGCGGGGCTTGAACGGCAGTGCATGTGCATGTGAGACCCACCCCGCTTTTCACCCAGCAGCCAAAGCGTTCCCCCGGCCGGCCCTTACCTGGCGCGGGGCTTGAACGGCAGTGCATGTGCATGTGAGCCCTTCCCCGCATTTCGCCCGGCAGCCAAAGCGTTCCCCCGGCTTGCCCTTACCTGGTGCGGGCGTGAACGGCAGTGCGTGTGAATGCGCATGTGAGCCCTTCCCCGCATTTCGCCCGGCAGCCAGAGCGTTCCCCCGGCCTGCCCTTTCCTGGCGCGGCACTTGAACGGCAGTGCGTGTGAATGCGCATGTGAGCCCTTCCCCGCATTTCGCCCGGCCGCCAGAGCGTTCCCTCGGCCTGCCCTTTCCTGGTGCGGGGCTTGAACGGCAGTGCATGTGCTTGCGAGACCCACCCCGCTTTTCGCCCGGCCGCCAGAGCGTTCCCCCGGCCTGCCCTTTCCTGGTGCGGGGCTTGAACGGCAGTGCATGTGCATGTGAGACCTACCCCGCTTTTCACCCAGCAGCCAAAGCGTTCCCCCGGCCGGCCCTTACCTGGTGCGGGCGTAACGGGAGTGCATGTGCATGTGAGACCCACCCCGCTTTTCACCCAGCAGCCAAAGCGTTCCCCCGGCCGGCCCTTACCTGGCGCGGGGCGTGAACGGCAGTGCATGTGCTTGTGAGCCCTTCCCCGAATGTCGCCCGGCAGCCAGAGCGTTCCCCCGGCTTGCCCTTACCTGGTGCGGGCGTGAACGGCAGTGCTTGTGCAAGTGAGACCCACCCCGCTTTTCACCCAGCAGCCCACTTCCCCCCCAGCTTCCTTCCTTTTGCAGTCTGCGCCGCCGATCAAGGCGTACCGCTACGGATGGCTGACGTGCACGGCAGCCCGACATTGGTACTGAGCAAGGGCACTTGCCAATGGATAGGACTGGTTGACACCACCCCTGGGTGCCGCGCGCTGGAAGGCGTGTCCGACTCTGGCCTAGTGTAGCGCCCACTTCCCCCCCAGCTTCCTTCCTTTTGCAGTCTGCGCCGCCGATCAAGGCGTACCGCTACGGATGGCTGACGTGCACGGCAGCCCGACATTGGTACTGAGCAAGGGCACTTGCCAATGGATAGGACTGGTTGACACCACCCCTGGGTGCCGCGCGCTGGAAGGCGTGTACGACTCTGGCCGAGTGTAGCGCCCACTTCCCCCCCAGCTTCCTTCCTTTTGCAGTCTGCGCCGCCGATCCAGGCGTGCCGCTACGGATGGCTGACGTACACGGCAGCCCGACATTGGTACTGAGCAAGTGCACTTGCCAATGGATAGGACTGGTTGACACCACCCCTGGGTGCCGCGCGCTGGAAGGCGTGTACGACTCTGGCCGAGTGTAGCGCCCACTTCCCCCCCAGCTTCCTTCCTTTTGCAGTCTGCGCCGCCGATCAAGGCGTACCGCTATGGATGGCTGACGTGCACGGCAGCCCGACATTGGTACTGAGCAAGGGCACTTGCCAATGGATAGGACTGGTTGACACCACCCCTGGGTGCCGCGCGCTGGAAGGCGTGTACGACTCTGGCCGAGTGTACCGCCCACTTCCCCCTGCTTTCTTCCTTTGCAGTCTGCGCCGCCGATCAAGGCGTACCGCTATGGATGGCTGACGTACACGGCAGCCCGACATTGGTACTGAGCAAGGGCACTTGCCAATGGATAGGACTGGTTGACACCACCCCTGGGTGCCGCGCGCTGGAAGGCGTGTCCGACTCTGGCCTAGTGTAGCGCCCACTTCCCCCCCAGCTTCCTTCCTTTTGCAGTCTGCGCCGCCGATCAAGGCGTACCGCTACGGATGGCTGACGTGCACGGCAGCCCGACATTGGTACTGAGCAAGGGCACTTGCCAATGGATAGGACTGGTTGACACCACCCCTGGGTGCCGCGCGCTGGAAGGCGTGTCCGACTCTGGCCGAGTGTAGCGCCCACTTCCCCCCCAGCTTCCTTCCTTTTGCAGTCTGCGCCGCCGATCAAGGCGTACCGCTATGGATGGCTGACGTACACGGCAGCCCGACATTGGTACTGAGCAAGTGCACTTGCCAATGGATAGGACTGGTTGACACCACCCCTGGGTGCCGCGCGCTGGAAGGCATGTACGACTCTGGCCGAGTGTAGCGCCCACTTCCCCCTGCTTCCTTCCTTTGCAGTCTGCGCCGCCGATCAAGGCGTACCGCTACGGATGGCTGACGTACACGGCAGCCCGACATTGGTACTGAGCAAGGGCACTTGCCAATGGATAGGACTGGTTGACACCACCCCTGGGTGCCGCGCGCTGGAAGGCGTGTACGACTCTGGCCGAGTGTAGCGCCCACTTCCCCCCCAGCTTCCTTCCTTTTGCAGTCTGCGCCGCCGATCAAGGCGTACCGCTATGGATGGCTGACGTGCACGGCAGCCCGACATTGGTACTGAGCAAGGGCACTTGCCAATGGATAGGACTGGTTGACACCACCCCTGGGTGCCGCGCGCTGGAAGGCATGTCCGACTCTGGCCGAGTGTAGCGCCCACTTCCCCCCCAGCTTCCTTCCTTTTGCAGTCTGCGCCGCCGATCAAGGCGTACCGCTATGGATGGCTGACGTGCACGGCAGCCCGACATTGGTACTGAGCAAGGGCACTTGCCAATGGATAGGACTGGTTGACACCACCCCTGGGTGCCGCGCGCTGGAAGGCATGTCCGACTCTGGCCGAGTGTAGCGCCCACTTCCCCCCCAGCTTCCTTCCTTTTGCAGTCTGCGCCGCCGATCAAGGCGTACCGCTATGGATGGCTGACGTGCACGGCAGCCCGACATTGGTACTGAGCAAGTGCACTTGCCAATGGATAGGACTGGTTGACACCACCCCTGGGTGCCGCGCGCTGGAAGGCGTGTCCGACTCTGGCCTAGTGTAGCGCCCACTTCCCCCCCAGCTTCCTTCCTTTTGCAGTCTGCGCCGCCGATCAAGGCGTACCGCTACGGATGGCTGACGTGCACGGCAGCCCGACATTGGTACTGAGCAAGGGCACTTGCCAATGGATAGGACTGGTTGACACCACCCCTGGGTGCCGCGCGCTGGAAGGCGTGTCCGACTCTGGCCGAGTGTAGCGCCCACTTCCCCCCCAGCTTCCTTCCTTTTGCAGTCTGCGCCGCCGATCCAGGCGTACCGCTACGGATGGCTGACGTACACGGCAGCCCGACATTGGTACTGAGCAAGTGCACTTGCCAATGGATAGGACTGGTTGACACCACCCCTGGGTGCCGCGCGCTGGAAGGCTAGTACGACTCTGGCCGAGTGTAGCGCCCACTTCCCCCTGCTTCCTTCCTTTGCAGTCTGCGCCGCCGATCAAGGCGTACCGCTACGGATGGCTGACGTACACGGCAGCCCGACATTGGTACTGAGCAAGGGCACTTGCCAATGGATAGGACTGGTTGACACCACCCCTGGGTGCCGCGCGCTGGAAGGCGTGTACGACTCTGGCCGAGTGTAGCGCCCACTTCCCCCCCAGCTTCCTTCCTTTGCAGTCTGCGCCGCCGATCAAGGCGTACCGCTATGGATGGCTGACGTGCACGGCAGCCCGACATTGGTACTGAGCAAGGGCACTTGCCAATGGATAGGACTGGTTGACACCACCCCTGGGTGCCGCGCGCTGGAAGGCGTGTCCGACTCTGGCCGAGTGTAGCGCCCACTTCCCCCCCAGCTTCCTTCCTTTTGCAGTCTGCGCCGCCGATCAAGGCGTACCGCTATGGATGGCTGACGTGCACGGCAGCCCGACATTGGTACTGAGCAAGTGCACTTGCCAATGGATAGGACTGGTTGACACCACCCCTGGGTGCCGCGCGCTGGAAGGCGTGTACGACTCTGGCCGAGTGTAGCGCCCACTTCCCCCCAGCTTCCTTCCTTTTGCAGTCTGCGCCGCCGATCCAGGCGTACCGCTATGGATGGCTGACGTGCACGGCAGCCCGACATTGGTACTGAGCAAGGGCGTGTGGCACTGAAAGGCACTGGTTGACACCACCCCTGGGTGCCGCGCGCTGGAAGGCATGTCCGACTCTGGCCGAGTGTAGCGCCCACTTCCCCCCCAGCTTCCTTCCTTTTGCAGTCTGCGCCGCCGATCAAGGCGTACCGCTACGGATGGCTGACGTGCACGGCAGCCCGACATTGGTACTGAGCAAGGGCACTTGCCAATGGATAGGACTGGTTGACACCACCCCTGGGTGCCGCGCGCTGGAAGGCGTGTCCGACTCTGGCCGAGTGTAGCGCCCACTTCCCCCCCAGCTTCCTTCCTTTGCAGTCTGCGCCGCCGATCAAGGCGTACCGCTACGGATGGCTGACGTACACGGCAGCCCGACATTGGTACTGAGCAAGGGCACTTGCCAATGGATAGGACTGGTTGACACCACCCCTGGGTGCCGCGCGCTGGAAGGCATGTCCGACTCTGGCCTAGTGTAGCGCCCACTTCCCCCCCAGCTTCCTTCCTTTGCAGTCTGCGCCGCCGATCAAGGCGTACCGCTACGGATGGCTGACGTGCACGGCAGCCCGACATTGGTACTGAGCAAGGGCACTTGCCAATGGATAGGACTGGTTGACACCACCCCTGGGTGCCGCGCGCTGGAAGGCATGTCCGACTCTGGCCGAGTGTAGCGCCCACTTCCCCCCTAGCTTCCTTCCTTTGCAGTCTGCGCCGCCGATCAAGGCGTACCGCTACGGATGGCTGACGTGCACGGCAGCCCGACATTGGTACTGAGCAAGTGCACTTGCCAATGGATAGGACTGGTTGACACCACCCCTGGGTGCCGCGCGCTGGAAGGCATGTCCGACTCTGGCCGAGTGTAGCGCCCACTTCCCCCCCAGCTTCCTTCCTTTGCAGTCTGCGCCGCCGATCAAGGCGTACCGCTATGGATGGCTGACGTACACGGCAGCCCGACATTGGTACTGAGCAAGGGCACTTGCCAATGGATAGGACTGGTTGACACCACCCCTGGGTGCCGCGCGCTGGAAGGCGTGTACGACTCTGGCCGAGTGTAGCGCCCACTTCCCCCTGCTTTCTTCCTTTGCAGTCTGCGCCGCCGATCAAGGCGTGCCGCTATGGATGGCTGACGTGCACGGCAGCCCGACATTGGTACTGAGCAAGGGCACTTGCCAATGGAAAGGACTGGTTGACACCACCCCTGGGTGCCGCGCGCTGGAAGGCGTGTCCGACTCTGGCCGAGTGTAGCGCCCACTTCCCCCTGCTTTCTTCCTTTGCAGTCTGCGCCGCCGATCAAGGCGTACCGCTACGGATGGCTGACGTGCACGGCAGCCCGACATTGGTACTGAGCAAGGGCACTTGCCAATGGATAGGACTGGTTGACACCACCCCTGGGTGCCGCGCGCTGGAAGGCGTGTACGACTCTGGCCGAGTGTAGCGCCCACTTCCCCCTGCTTTCGTCCTTTGCAGTCTGCGCCGCCGATCCAGGCGTACCGCTACGGATGGCTGACGTGCACGGCAGCCCGACATTGGTACTGAGCAAGTGCACTTGCCAATGGATAGGACTGGTTGACACCACCCCTGGGTGCCGCGCGCTGGAAGGCGTGTACGACTCTGGCCGAGTGTAGCGCCCACTTCCCCCTGCTTTCGTCCTTTGCAGTCTGCGCCGCCGATCCAGGCGTACCGCTACGGATGGCTGACGTGCACGGCAGCCCGACATTGGTACTGAGCAAGTGCACTTGCCAATGGATAGGACTGGTTGACACCACCCCTGGGTGCCGCGCGCTGGAAGGCGTGTCCGACTCTGGCCGAGTGTAGCGCCCACTTCCCCCCAGCTTCCTTCCTTTGCAGTCTGCGCCGCCGATCCAGGCGTACCGCTACGGATGGCTGACGTGCACGGCAGCCCGACATTGGTACCGAGCAAGTGCACTTGCCAATGGATAGGACTGGTTGACACCACCCCTGGGTGCCGCGCGCTGGAAGGCGTGTCCGACTCTGGCCGAGTGTAGCGCCCACTTCCCCCCAGCTTCCTTCCTTTGCAGTCTGCGCCGCCGATCAAGGCGTACCGCTACGGATGGCTGACGTGCACGGCAGCCCGACATTGGTACTGAGCAAGGGCACTTGCCAATGGATAGGACTGGTTGACACCACCCCTGGGTGCCGCGCGCTGGAAGGCGTGTCCGACTCTGGCCGAGTGTAGCGCCCACTTCCCCCCAGCTTCCTTCCTTTTGCAGTCTGCGCCGCCGATCAAGGCGTACCGCTACGGATGGCTGACGTGCACGGCAGCCCGACATTGGTACTGAGCAAGGGCACTTGCCAATGGATAGGACTGGTTGACACCACCCCTGGGTGCCGCGCGCTGGAAGGCGTGTCCGACTCTGGCCGAGTGTAGCGCCCACTTCCCCCCCAGCTTCCTTCCTTTTGCAGTCTGCGCCGCCGATCAAGGCGTACCGCTATGGATGGCTGACGTACACGGCAGCCCGACATTGGTACTGAGCAAGGGCACTTGCCAATGGATAGGACTGGTTGACACCACCCCTGGGTGCCGCGCGCTGGAAGGCGTGTACGACTCTGGCCGAGTGTAGCGCCCACTTCCCCCTGCTTTCTTCCTTTGCAGTCTGCGCCGCCGATCAAGGCGTGCCGCTACGGATGGCTGACGTACACGGCAGCCCGACATTGGTACTGAGCAAGGGCACTTGCCAATTGATTGGACTGGTTGACACCACCCCTGGGTGCCGCGCGCTGGAAGGCATGTCCGACTCTGGCCTAGTGTAGCGCCCACTTCCCCTTGGGGTTGGCGATGATTTCCTTGACTGGGTACGTATGCTACACAACGGCACGCGTTCTGCAGCACTGGTCAACGGACATCTGTCACAATTCATGGAACTTACAGCTGGCGTACGGCAAGGATGCCCACTTGCTCCACTGTTATATCTTGCAATCGCTCAAGCGCTTCTCTCATGGCTCAACAGCAACGGGTTTGGTATTGACGTGCATAAACTAAAAGCCTCACAATATGCAGATGATTATTCACAATTCCTACGCAAATTGGCTGAGATACCAACGTTCATTGACGCTATGGTAACGTTTGGCAAGGCCTCGGGGCAGCAGCTGAATATTACAAAATCTGAGGCTATTACTATTGGCGCCACATACTCGACTGCCAATCCCACAGCGGCAGCAACGCAGCCTCAATCAGCACTACGACTGGTTGCGTCGGCGAAGACGCTTGGCATACACTTCAACAATAATGCAGGACCACCGCCAGCGCTTATTATGGCACC